>SKCR01001651.1:0-28271 GCA_019454045.1 Zanthoxylum bungeanum | reverse complement strand
CAAGTAATCTTGAAACTCATTGATTAAGTATTCTACACTACGGTCCAACTGTAATATTTTTAATACTTTTGCCAGTCTGCTTTTCTACTTCGTGTCGAAACTCTTTGAATTTATCAAGAGTTTCTAACTTGTGTTTCATAAGATACACATAACCATAACGCAATGCAACATCCGTAAAGGTTTCGAAGCATTCATAACCACCTCTAGCTTACGTCACCATGAACGAGGGCTAACAGCTCGGTGGCACGTACACCTTTACTACTAAAGGCTTTTTAAGCATTTTGCCTAATAAATAATTTTTGCAGACATCATATGAATTAGGATCAAATCCGTCCAAGTATCCACTCTTCGAAAGTGTGGATATACGAGTCTTGTTAATGTGTCCCAGACAACAATTCCACTAATAAGTCTCATATGATTTACTCAATTTGAGCCTTTTGTTTGTCATGTTATATGTTTGAGATTCATTTATATTCGAAATATAAATACTGCTATTCACATCTAATGTGTATATCTCAATATCATATTTATAAAAAAAATACCCAGTGTTCTGGAACATAAAGGTATACCCGCAACGGGTTAAACTAGATATAGAGATAATGTTTATAGTCAAACTAGGTACATTATAACAGTTTCATAATTTAAGTACATGCCCAAAGGGCAGTTCCAAAACTTAGGTTCCCACAGCCAAAACAGCGACTCTCGTCCTATTTCTGACTCGCAGGTCGATCTCATCTAAAGCCAGTCTCCTACTAATCAGCAGATCCCGCACATCAGTACATATGTATGTACCACATCCAGTGTCAAAAATCCAATTTTTAAAACCAGTAGTGGACACGTTTATTATAATAACAAACATACCTGAAGTCGGAGCCTTGCCCGCCTTCACTTCCTTCAACTCCGCCTTGTACTCACGGCAGTCACGCTTCCAGAGACCCCGTTTGCCACAATGTAGACAGACGTCTAGGGATATGTCTTTAGTCTTCCTAGAAGACTTTGATGATTTGGCCCTGCCCTTTTTCTTCATATTCTTCACACCCCCAGAAGCCTTCGGCCAAGCCTTGGCCTTCTGGGATGCTGAAGTAAGGTGCGTCTTGCGCTTCTTTCCCTTTTGGAAGCTCTGGCTCTGCCTCCTTGAGCATAGCCATTAACTCTCCATGAGTTTTCTCTTTGTTCATGATGAACCCGCCCTAGCATTCGGGCAGAGACTGTAAGATCAAATCTTCTCGGCCTTGAAGGTTATGCCTAACTGACCTAGCTATTCCATGTCAGTAATCATCTGCGACACATAGTGCTTGACAGATGTACACTTTGACATGCGCGAGCGTAAGAGCTTATTTTGCAATTCGTACTTCTGAGATTTAAGGTTAGATCTGTGAAGATCCTTCAATTTCAACATCATACTATAAGGATCCAATCCTTTGTTCTGACGACGAAATTGAGGAGTCATTGCGGCAAGGATGACAAATTGAGCATTAAAGTTATCATCACAATGAGTCTTCCAAAGCTCATGCTCTACTATTTGCTCAACTCCGGGCTCAGGCCCGAGAGGTTTCTCTATGACATAGAGTAACTTCTTGGCTCCCAGGACTATCTTGATGTTCATCTCCCAATCTGGAAAATTGGAGTCGTTAAAGACATTATCGCCAATGATAATGTCTCTGACGCTAATCTTTCCAGCCATCTTGATTGCAATAGTCTAACTATCCAATCAATGATTTCGGGTACACTCAAAATGTAATGGTTACTATAGTCCAACTATATAACTAACTACAAGTGGAATAGTGTCTTGTACAGTCTAACTGTTCAAAGAAAGCAATATTCAATATTAGTCCAACTAATATATTTATATCAACGATAAATAAAATAAAAGAGTGCGTATTGGCAAGTATTTAAACGAGATTGCAAATTTGATACTAGCCTCCCACTATTTTTTCGGCAAGCCTCTAACCCTCTGTGGAGTACTCGGGAAACCCAATTTCCTAGTGGGTGAGGATCCCGTTAAATAACACACAACCTTGACTTTGGCCAACAAGCCGTATGAAACTTAACTAGGTATATCTCTAAGATCAATTGAATCCCATCCAATTCCTAGATCCGGTAGGTGGACCTCCAAGTCTGAGATATATATCCAATATATATTTCCTAACCTTTTCCTCTGAATCAACTAAGTCTTGGCTTTGGCTCAACAAGCTTAATGATTCCAGTTAAGCGCGATCCATTGACAGTGGGAAAACTTCGTAATCCACGTCGATGAATTAGAAGTGACCTTGACTTTGGCCAACAAGTCACAAACACCCAAGACATGCGATATAGAACAAAGCTTTCGTGGTTCAAACACATCCACGATGGACAATGGTCTTGACTTTGGCCAACAAACTAATGCCAATCTTGGATCTTGAGAGAAAACCACTTAATGGAAAGAAAAACGCTTAATATTTAATGAGGGTTTTTCGAGTAAATTGGCAACCAATTTATTATCTTTGATTAGGTCTCATCATACACCCTTAAAAATGCATTCTAAAAGCATAATAAGGCGCGAATAAAATTATTAATGATATGCGGATGGATATGTAACATTTTGTTCCTAGAATAAATCTCTCCATTTCCTCTCTCCCGCTAGCACTTTACATACTTCTACCCAATTACATAATACATTAAAGAAACCTCATTTACATTGAGGGGAATTGGTGAGAAGAGAAATACAAAGAGAATAGAGGTGAAATGCTGGACACGCAGGTCCAATTTAATAAATTCTAAATTTATTACAACAATTTCCAAAATTGTCCCCACCCTTCTAATATCCATTTGATATACATTATTCATACAATACATCCAAGTATTCACAGAAAGCATGTTATTCAATCAATCTAATCCAATTAACTAATCTTTGAATTAATGACCATCCAATGTTCATACAACGATTTGATTTGCGCGAGTCCAACTCGTTTAAGAATAAATACTCAAAGTAAGTATTCTTGAATTATATCGAACTATAATTTTAAATCCAATTTTAAATTGTATCCAACACTAATTCATATTTATTTCCAAATTAAATAATTACACTTTTAATAGTGCCTTTTAGACTTGGATTCCAAATCCAATCTTCATGGGTCTCAAAGGCCCAATTAGTATCCAATACTAATTCAATTAAAGTCCAATGGGTTTTCAATTAATTCTTTAGGCGTGGGCTTTAGCTATTATGGATCCAACCCAAAAGCCAAGGCCCAATTAGGAATCACCATTTGCCCAAAAATCAATTTTGGCCCATTAGGCCAAATTAAATTATTAAAAGGCTCAATTGTCAAATTTGGACTTTATGGAAATGGTTTTAGGCAAATTGGATGGCCCAACCAAGCCCATTAAGCCTAAATACAACAAATTTAAATTAATATATCATTCCAAATTTCATATTAATCTAATTAAAGTACAATTAATCTAATATTTCCAAAATACAAATTAATTTAACTAATCATACTTTACATTTCAATTCATGTCCAACACAAATTGAAACAAAACAATTCATTCTAACATGTTTAGGCTCACGACATTGACAAGAAATTATCAGGCAATTTGATTTCAATCCAATTAAATCAACATCTAACATACATTTCATGCCAACAACACATCCAATTGTCTAATTTTCAAAAAAATCACCATGAGCACTCATAGGGTATTATTCGGCCATAGTGAGGAATTTGGGGAAAAAATAATCTAATCAATTTTCTCAAATCCTAAGATGCACAAATCCAATTCATCATCATCCAACCACAACCAAACAACCAATTTAGGAAAATACATACTCCAAGCATAAAATCCCAAATTAAAGTTTAGAACCATAGAATCCAAATCAAGCTTAGATCTCACTCTGATACCATTGTTAGTGTCCTAGACATGCCAAGGATCTCTAAGAATTGATTTGTGTGTGAATAAATCAAATGGAGTTGCGGAAAACTCACATTGATCGGATTTTGGATTTAAAAAATTCATGGATGTAGAAGCTCCAAGCTTTGTCGTTGAGTTCTAAACTCGAGGGTGAGTTTCCCTATCACCTTCACTTGACTCATTTAAATGCTAGCTTGAACAAAAATTGAAGAAAAATTGCCCTCCAAAAGATCTAATTTTCGGCCATGAGAGAGATGTGATGGAGAGAGTGAATAGTAAAAGTATGTTGTTGTGTGTTTTCTTAACTTTCAAAAAGTTAAGTTGATGTGTTGGAAAAAGTTGCAATAAATACAAGCCAACCACTTCCATCACTTGTCAAAAGTTGATGTAAGTAAAGTGGGTCCCACCACTTTAAATTCAAAATTTTGTTGGCACACACAACACGACTTTGGGTCCGATTTCGTTCAATCTGATTAAACGAATTTTCCGTCGCAACATAATTAAATCCAATTTAATTAAATAATAATGCCTCGCAAAATTATTACGGAATTCGCTTACGAATTAATTCCAAATTAATTCGTCCGCTTGAATTAAAATCCAAATTTAATTCCGTGTTGAAATCTGATTTCAATTAATATAGCCAATATATTATTTTAGCCCAAATAAATAAATTAAGTAGAAAAATCCAATTTAACTACTAAATTTATTTTACCGATTACTTCCAAATTAATCGTGTTCTCTCTTCTTCACGAATTAATCCCAGATTAATTCATGACACAATTAATCCCAGATTAATTTTCTCTCTGTTAATTAATCACAGATTAATTCTTACCGTAATTAATCCCAGATTAATTTTCTCTCTCATAATTAATCCCAGATTAATTTTCTGTTCGAGTCAAATGTCATCGGTGAATCTTTGGGAAGCGACCCAAGAGATCCATGGATATGTTGGCAGTAAATACGATCATCCGACTATCCGAATACGTGCATACTGTTGGACAATTATGACCCATAACGTCACTATTTGTAAAAGACATTGTGGTTTTTGTACAAATTAACTATGTGACAATGGAAATTGCATTTTATCATTTTGTAATTTGATTACTTAAATATATAAATGATAAAAGTCCTTATGATTAGTTCCGGATTATTAGATATGAGACAATATCAATCCATAAAGGTTTAATCATTAAATATCCATAGTCGTAGTATTATCGAGACTGGACATCGATAAGGCGGAATATACTAGTATTGCACTTGTGCGTGTTATGGAAGTGTAACAACATAGTTCTCATATATTTAAGTATTGGATACTTATGCAAGTCTGATATGAGGTTTTGTTTACCGATGGTACGGAAACGGCTTCGCTCTGGATAGACCCCTCGGAATCCCATTGGTAGTATGACTATGTGTCTATGGGAATCCGAATCAGGGTATGTGTATTTGGTCTTAACCTGAGACTTGCATCCCTAGTACTTGCGACAATCAATACGCTTTGGTTTTGGTCGTCTAGGACTTTAACAGGTTATGTGTATACCTCTTCTGGGTTTATTGAGAATCGTAGTGTATTGGGTGTGATGTCAAGACGAAGTATCACTTCAGTCATATGGAGATGATGATCACGCAGGGATACAGAACTGGTACTCATTAATGGGTTGCAACCATCGGGAAAATATGACAAGGTCATGATTATCCGATTAAAGAGACTAGTTGCTTGTGATCTGATATATGCTTCGTACGGGGCAGACACTATTCTAGCCACAGGCCTTGCATGTGACATCTGATACTAGATCGTAATACGTAATACTACGTATACTACGCCTGACATAGATTATATATTCATTTAAGGATATTTATGGAGAATTGTGTATGCACGGTGCTTTGCTAGAAGCCAACCATGTCTCGTAAATCGGTAAGAACGTAGTACGAGGTACTCACATGTTTGAATAGTTCGACGACCGGATTTACTACCAACATATCTAGGGATCTAATGGGTCGCTTCCCGATGATTCACCGATGACGTATGATTCGAACATAATTAATCTGGGATTAATTACGGAGAGATTTTATCTAGGATAAAATACTATTTGAAGAGAGAGAACAATTAATTTGGAATTAATCGATAAAATAATATATTCGATATATTAAATGAAATTAGATTTCATAACGGAATTAAAATTGGATTTTAATTCAGGCGAACAAATTAATTTAGAATTAATTCACGAGCGACGTAAATAGTAATTTTGCTAGGCACAATTATTTAATTAAATTTGATTTAATTACGTTGTAATGGAAAAATCATTAATTTGGAATTAACGAACCCGAGCCCGGGATGTGTTCGCGGGCCCACTCGGATTATGAATTAAATGGGGCCCACATTTCACATCACAAGTCAAATCACATGTCACTTCACTTGTCATTCACTTCACTTTTTGGTGATAGAAGTTAGTGAAGATTTTGGTGATGACTTTTACTACACTCAAGCTTTATTTGGTGTTGAGATTTACCAAACATTTGGTATATCAAATATAGATTTTTTGAAAATCATTTTACAACACAAAAAATCATCTTTCACTTTCTCTCTCTAAAAAACGCCTCTCTCACTCTCTTATGCTCCCATTGTCGAGAGCTTCAAGGAGGTATTAGGGGATTTTGTTGCAATTTTCTCCATTGCTAGTACATCAAAGAATCATATAAGGTGATAGGGAAACCAATCCCAAAGAGCTTGGAATCAAGATCAAAGCTTGGAGCTTGGATTCAACATGCAAAGAGAAGCTTGGAGCACTTCAAAGAGGAAAAAGTCTTGTTATCAACGCATCCTATATCCGATCAAAGTGAGATTATTTCCGCTATTCTCCTTTATGTATTCACATGTTTTATGCTTGAATTGATCTTGGGAACACCTTAGAAACCCAACAATGGTATCAGAGCCTATTTGAGCATGAAATATGATTAGGGTTTATATACTAAAATTTGGGTAAATTTGATTTGAGCATGATTTAACCAAATAGTTTGTTTGAGTATGCTTGTATATGGATAACTTGGAGTTATATATGATCAAATTGATGAAAAACTAATTGGATTAATTTTCCCCAATTTGGGTATGTTGGCCGAATGTAGTATAAACCCTAGGTCATGGTGATTTTGTTATTTGAATTATTGGATGTGTTTAAAAGACATGGGATATATTGATTTATGATTTAATTGGATTGAAATCGAAATCGGATATAAAATCCTACCATTGCCGTGACCATCAAAGCATGAAAATGACTTGATTTTGTTTCAATAATGTTGGACATGTATTCATTATGAATAAGCATGATTAATTGATTAGATTAGTATTTTGGAAATGTTAATTTAAATAGTTAATCATGGCTAAACACTTTAATTAATTAAATTGAGAATTTTGGAAAATTAGAATTTAATTAATTGGGCTTAATTTGGAATTGGGCTTAAAATGTTGTGTTTGGGCCTAATGGGCTTGGTTGGGCCAAGTTGGTTTAGGACAATTGGATTAAATCCAAGTTGGGCCTAAACCATTCCAATAAGTCCAAACATAACAAATGGGCCTTTAAATATTTAATTGGGCCTAATGGGCCAAAATTGATTTCTTGGCAAATAGGGTGATTCCTTAATTGGGCCTTGGTATTTGGGTTTGACCCATATTGACCAAAGCCCATGCCTTAAAAATTAATTGAAAGCCTATTGGACTTTAATTAAATAAACATTGGATGTTAATTGGGCTTTGAGACCCATTAAGATTAGATTTAGAATCTAAGTCGTAAAGGCGCATTAAAAAGTGTAATTATTTAATTTGGAATTAAATATAGAATTAGTATTGAATACAAATTAAATTACATTTAAATTGTTGTTCGATATAATTCAAGAATTCGTACTTTGAGTACTTATTCTTAAACAAGTTGGACTTGCGCAAATCAAATCGTTGTTTGAACATTGGATGATCACTTTATTCAAAGATTAATTAATTGGATTAAATTGATTGAATAACATGCTTGTGTGAATACATGGATGTGTTGTATGAATAATGTATATCAGATGGATATTAGAAGGGAAATGGTAATTTGGAAATTGTTGTAAATTAGAAGAATTCATTAAATTGGACCTGCGTGTCCAGCCTTATCTCTCGATTCTTTGTAATTCTCTTCTCACCTAATTCCCCTTAATGTTAATGAGGTTTCTTTAATTATATTATGTAATTAGGTAGAAGTTAGAATAGTGCTAGCCGGGAAGAGGAAAATGGAGTGATTTGTTCTAGGAATAATCTGTGAGATATCCATCTGCATATCATTATTAATTTATTTACCGCGCCTTATTATGCTTTTAGAATGCATGCTTAAGGGTGTATGATGAGACCTAATCAAAGATAATAAATTTGTTGCCAATTTACGCGAAAAACTCTCAACAAATATTAAGCGTTTTTCTTCCATTGAGTGATTCATTCTCAAGATCCAAGATTTACACTGGTTTGTTGGCCAAAGTCAAGACCTTTGTCCATCGCGGATGTGTTTGAATCATGAAGGCTTTGTTCCATATCGTATGTCTTGTCCAAGTTGTGATTTGTTGGCCAAAGTCAAGATCACTTCTTGTCCATCGACATCGATTACGAAGCTTTCCAAAGTCAATGGGTTCTGCTTAACTGGAATCATTAAGCTTGTTGTGCCAAAGCCAAGGCTTAGTTGATTCAGAGGAAAAAGGTTAGGAAAATATATTGGATATATTGGCATATATATTATATATGTTTCGGACTTGGAGGTCCACCTACCGGATCTAGGAATTGGATGAGATCCAATTGATCTTAGAGATCTACCTAGTTAAATATCATACAGCTTGTTGGCCAAAGTCAAGGTTATGTGTTATTTAACGGGATCCTAGCCCACTAGGAAACTAGGTTTCCCGAGTACTCAACAGAGGGTTAGAGGCTCGCCGAAATATAGTGGGAGGCTAGTATTGAATTTGGAATTTCGTTCAAATACTTGGCTTTACGCGCTTTCAAATTATTTCGTCAATTATGAATATTTATTAGTTGGACTAATATTATATTATTTTTTTCTTGTAACAGTTAGACTGTACCCATACATCGTTAATTGAATAGTTTGACTATTACAATTAAGATGACAGGAAAGTTAAGCATTAGAGATATTATCATGGGCGACAATGTCTTTAATGACGCAAGGAATCCGACATCAAACGACACCTCCGAAGACACCTCAGCTGAATGGCCTAGCTGAGAGGATGAACAGAACCTTGTGCGAAAGGGTCAGAAGCTTGCTGTCACAAGCCAAGCTGCCGAAGACATTTTGGCGGGAGGCACTCAACACAACAGTACATGTTTTGAACATGTCCCCAGCGGTCGCACTGAAAGGTAATGTTCCTAACCAAGCCTGGACAGGTAAAGAAGTGCCATACCAACACTTGCACGTCTTTGGGTGCAAAGCTTATGTACACATCCCAAAGGACGAGAGATCCAAGCTTGATGCAAAGACGCGGCATTGTGTCTTTATTGGCTATGGTCAGGATGATTTCGGCTACAAACTGTATGACCCTGTGGAGAAGAAGATCGTCAGGAGCCGAGATGTTGTCTTTGTTGAAGACCAGACCATAGAAGATATCAGAAAGGAGATGAAGACAATGCCCCAGCAATATAGAAATGTGAATCCAGAACCTCATACACCGGTGCCAGTACGAGTTGAAGATGAGGTTCCCAGACAGGAGGGTACAGGTGATGAAGCTCCCAGAGATGATGATCATGATCAACCACCAGTACCAGAAGTTCCACCAACAGTTCCACATAGAAGGTCTGACAGAGAGAGGCGACCTTCAACCAAATACTCTGCATATGAGTATGTGCTGCTTACTGACGGGGGAGAACCCGAGAGCTACAAGGAGGCTGTGGAAACAGATGACAGAGAAAAGTGGGAGGAAGCCATGCAGGATGAGATGAAATTGCTGCATAACAATCACACTTTTGAGTTGGTGAAAATGCCAAGAGGCAAACGGGCTTTGAAGAACAAATGGGTGTACAGGGTGAAGCAACAGGAGCATACTTCACAACCCCGATACAAAGCCAGACTAGTTGTCAAGGGATTCAATCAGAGGAAATGCATTGACTTCGATGAAATCTTCTCTCCAGTTGTGAAGATGTCATCCATCAGGGTAGTACTCTGCTTAGCAGTAAGCCTCGACCTGGAAGTTGAGCAGATGGATGTCAAGACCGCATTTCTTCATGGAGATCTGGAAGAAGAAATTTATATGGAGCAACCAGAAGGCTTCAGAGTCAGCGGGAAAGAGGACTATGTGTGCAGACTCAGGAAAAGCCTCTATGGTTTGAAACAGGCACCGAGACAGTGGTACGTGAAGTTTGAGTCAGTTATGGGGGAACATGGATACAAGAAGACCACTTCAGACCATTGTGTTTTCGTTCAGAAGTTTTCTGACGATGACTTTATCATCTTACTATTGTATGTAGATGATATGTTGATAGTTGGCCGGAATCAATCGAGGATTGATAATTTGAAGCAGCAACTGAGTAAGTCTTTTGAGATGAAAGACTTGGGGCAAGCTAAACAGATTCTTGGCATCAGGATCGATCGTGATCGGAAAGCCAGGAATTTATACTTGTCACAGGAGGAGTACATCGAGAAGGTACTTCAGAGATTCCAGATGGACAAGGCTAAAGCGGTTAGCACTCCTCTTGCTACCCACTTTAGATTGAGTACACAGCAGAGTCCCTCTACTGAGACAGGGAAGGAGGAAATGAAACAAGTTCCATACACCTCAGCAGTGGGAAGTCTTATGTATGCCATGGTGTGCACGAGGCCAGACTTAGCACACGCAGTTGGATTGGTCAGTCGGTTTATGTCAAACCCAGGACGGGAACACTGGAATGCTATCAAATGGATTATGCGGTATCTTCGAGGCACATCCAAGATGAGATTATGTTTTGGAAGGAGCAGCAGCGATAAACCAGTGTTGATAGGCTACACCGATTCAGATATGGCATGGCAGGAGATGTGGATACCCGTAAGTCTACTTCGGGGTATCTGATTACTCTCTCAGGAAGAGCTGTGGCATGGCAGTCTAGGTTGCAGAGGTGTGTTGCACTTTCTACAACAGAGGCAGAATTCATTGCAGTTACAGAAGCTTGCAAGGAATTGCTGTGGATGAAGACATTCGTCCAGGAATTGGGTTTCAAGCAGGAGAAGTACATTTTATACTGCGATAGCCAGAGTGCTATATATCTCGGTAAAAATTCGACATTTCACTCGAGGTCAAAACATATCGATGTGAGGTATCACTGGATACGGGACGTCCTGAGCTCAAGACTGTTAGAACTCAGGAAAATTCACACCGACGACAATGGTGTCGATATGTTCACAAAGGTTTTACCGAAGGAGAAGCTTGAACTCTGTCGTGCCATGGCCGGGATGACAAAACTCTCCACATAGTCAGAGTGGGGAGAGATATAGAACTACGATTGGCTTGATCCCAACTCAGGGTACGTAGGCAGTCATACAGATGCAGCCAGGGGAGGATCCTTTGGAGGATCCGGTTTGGATGATGATGGTCGGCTCAGATTTTGGGAAATCTTCACCGAGGGGGAGATTTGTTGAAGACAGCAACATTGAAGTTGCTCACAACAAAACAAAGTGCACCGAAAGTTTAGGTTGAAAACTTTGGCACTCCAGCTTGCATGCAAAGCAAGCTGTAAATATGTCCAGCAAGTGCCAAACCGCGTGGCACTGTTCACGCGGTTTGGGCACTATAAATTGAGCCTTAAATCCATTGTTTCAGTATCCCAGAAATCCGAAATTGAGTGAGAATAGAGAGTAAAGTGGTGTGAGAGTTTTTTTGTAAAACTTTGATTTGTAAGCTTTGTAATTCTTTTGTGATTAATATAAAAGAAAAGTTTTCTCTCCAATCACCTCTATTATTGTGTGTTTAATCACAACAAAGGCTACAATCAGGTCAAATCAAAAAATAAAAGAGTCCATAGGTGTTGTTGGATCAAAGTGTTACCTTCATAAAAACCGCATCAGCATTCGGAATGGCATCAAACATGTCACCTTCCACATGTGAGACACCATCACACACAAGCGCTGTGGCAACGACATGTGGCAAATCAAAGTTTATACCTTTGATGTGTGGATATGATTTCACAATCTCAGCAAGCACTCCGCCGGTACCACCACCCACATCAAGCAGTGATCGTATGTTATCAAACTCATCTTTATGACGTGATAACAGTGCCTTCATCACAATCTTGGACGTGCATGCATGCCATGGACTCATTGAACAAGTTGTTGAATTGAGGGTTTTGTGATGCGAAATCCGAAATTTCACATCCATGAGCCTTCTTGAAAGCAATGCCACCTTCTTTCACACATTGGCTAAGGTAATGCCACGGTGCCAGTAGCCATTCATTCTTGAACCCATTCTCTAGATCTCTCTTTATTTGTCCAATCCTGAGATTGCTTTGTACATTTACATTAAAAGGATTCATATTTATAGCCAAAACTTGCAACTAGCCGAGGTTAATGTGATAACTAACACGACAACCAATATAATCCATTGGGTAAATCTCTTATGTTGTATTAGATTAATTCTTTCATATGCAAGATCATTGCTAATCGTGCATATGAAAGCTCAAGCAGACTGTATTTGGATTCCGTATTGAGGTGACTTATATGAAATTTTTTATGATTTTTTACCGCATGTTTTTGATAGGAATATATAATTAAAATTTAATTATTTTTAAATTATTATATAATAAGTATCAAATTAATTTATAAAAAGAGAAATCATTAATTCAACACTGAATCCAAGTAAAAGTATCTGGTGAATGATTCATTTTATGCAAGTAGTTACTGGGCCAACATCGAGCTATTAATAAAAAAATAAGCAGCGCCTATCATGCAAGATTTAGAAAGATCGTCCGTATGAAAAAAAAGGAGCAAGGAGATGAGTATAAACACAAAGAGTAGCATTACAATTAATTTAAGTCTATCCAATCAAAAATTAACATACATAAAATGAACAATTTAGTTTGCACCAAGTAGAGATGACCATCAATCTTGACGGATCGGGTTCGGAATAAAAAATCATCCAAAATCTCATATCGATTTTTGAATAAAAAAAAAACATTACAAATCTCGGACTTAATAATTCCCGATAAAAATTCTAATTTTTTAGATAAAAAATCGGATTCGCAACTAAAATTCCAGAGTTGTAGAGATCATTAGATATATATATTAATAAATACAGGGATACGTCCAAACCAACCCTATGCATACCGCTGAGTAACCAAAAAGCAAGTGGGGTTATTGTTATGAACAATTTTGTGCTGTTGATAAAGATCACTAATCTTATCTTCTGTAGATCAACAATTGGGCGAAATGGTCAATTTTCATTAAATGTTTTATTTGTTGGAAGATCAATGTCCCCTCATTCAAACACAAAATCAACCGAATGGCACAAGCAGCTGTTGGCCGATAGCTTTTTTCAACTTATTAATAACTTGATTTAAAAAAAAAAAAAAAGTTTCTTGGTTTTCAGTGCATTCAACATGTTATCCACCTAGGGCTATTAGTCTGTAAAATTGAAATTTGAAACGATTTTCACATCTTATCTACAAAACTTACATCACAGTAACTAAATGTTATAAATTACAAGTAAACAAGGACTTGATCAGACTCTGCAACTACCAACAGACAAGTCAATGAGTGTGTGGTCAGAGTAGTTGTATGCCACTCAGATTTTCTGACCACTTCATAAATTTCATTACCCACTTCAGCATTTAGTAACTTGCAAGTGTCACTCAAACATTGAAGCTCTCTCTATGTATTGGTTGAGAGTATATCAGTTGAGGGATTAAAATAAATCAGTCGCATTTGGATATGCGTCGCGACTCTAATGTGACGAATCGGTAAAATTGGAACAAAATCGGACAACATTCCGGACCTCATGCTACGTGTAGCGATGCTGTCATGAGCGTCGCGACGCGCCCTAGTGTATTTTTGTGGCAGAAAATGAATTTTATTGCACGTCGCGCGCATCATCCCCGTTCCCTGGTGCTCAAAGAACTCATATTTCTTAAGAAACAAAGTTCTCATCAACCCCTATATAAAAACAAGTTCGGTTCTAAACCTAAAGATCATACTTTTGGAGGCTCAAAGAGAATTTTGGAGAGGAAACAAAGCACGTCAAGCAAGCACAAAGTAGAGACTCAGCATCAAGAAAGCAAAAGACTGCTGATTTCAACAGAGTTTCTTCTTTTCTTTTATTTCATGATGTCTTGTTTACTTTTGTTTATTTCTTTAGAGTTATCGACCATATGATGTAACTAAAACCTTAATTTAGGGTTGTTATGATATCCAATATGTTAATTTGATATAATTGATTTTTCTTATATCTTGTGTGATTTATTGACTTGTTTATTGAATTTTATGTTTAATGTTTCTTATTGCCTGATCACCAATAAGATTGATGTGGTAAACTTATTTGAAATTGAAAAAAGAATTTTAGGTTTAGCCTTAAGTTTAATAAATCACAATCTCACTTAAGGGATTTCATTGCAGGATATAAATCTACTTATAGGGCGTGCGTAACCTCAATTGGAACTTAATCTTAATGAATTTGGTTTAAGTTAGTCAACATTGAAATATAGTTAATGGTTATTCGAAATATTTGCACATGAATTGACATGTGGATATTTTAATATTTCAAGTTAATAAATTAATTTCTTACACAAGATAGGAATATCAATTCATCTTTCGAATAATATTGGGTGAATTCACAACCCTGATTGTCTGTCTTTCATTGGTTGCAACTCACCATCTTTAATTTTATTTTTCACTTCTTAGTTTCAATTTAAGTTGTATAAAATCTCAATTAAATTTCATTTAGATAACCGTAGGTAAATAGTCTTAATAATTAGTCGAGTGGATAACAAATCCATATGGGTTCGATATCCGACTCTTTAGTCATATATTACTTGAACGATACGTACGCTTACCTAACGTGTGAAAATCACAATTAGTAATCAATTTAATTTATTAAAGGAAAAGGAAAACATTTCGTGTTAATCATATCACCGGACAATCGAGATAAAATCTTGTATATGGGACCAATATATAGTTGTGTTACGACCTGGCCATCCCTTTTTTTTTGGGGTCAATTTACTTCTATTTTGTCCAAGTGTCATGCGTAGCTCGATGGTCAAGTGTTTAATTTATTATCTATTTAGTCATAGATTCAATCCCTTAAAACAATCTCTATGTGAAAAACTGATCCAAATTTCTCCATAAAAATCATGAATATGGGATAACAATCTCTCCAAATTTCTCCATAAAATTTCTCCGTAATTTTGGAAACAATCTCTCCCATATTAGAGATAAAGGATAAGACATCGTAAATCATGAACTATACTCCCCAAAATCTGTTTGCAGGGAGTTTTTGGTGCAGACTGTCTTATTAATTGCAATCCGTAAGCCAAAGCACTTTCAAAAACCATTTTTATGTGTTCCGTCTACTTGATATCAAACCTTATTTACTTTCAAGAGTGTTTTATTTTGTACTGAAACAAGCATCATAGTAAGATTTTTTCTGATTAACGTGTCATCCGCTATTATAGACCAAACAACCTTTTAAGCTCCACTTTTATTATATCTAATAAAAAGCACTTCTGAGTTCAATTTGCAATGTGCAATTTGAGTATTGCTTGCTTATTTCATTGCATTTTTGTAATTGCTAGCAACCATAGACTGCTACTCTTATGGTAATGGGATATAAGAAGAGACAAGAAAAATGCAGCATCTTCAAACATCAACTATGAATTTGAGTTCATGTTCTTTCTCAGTCATTATTTTTGACTCAAGAGAATATTTGTTAGGTAATTACAAAACTGTAAAGTAAAATACAAAAACTAGTCTAATGGTCAAAAAGTCAAATAAGGTCTAAAACATGTCCGGTAAAATTTAAGACATAAATAAATACAGGGAAATTATCATTTTTTTTAAACCTTGGAAAAGTGAATGAATTCAATTTTTTTATGGTAAATGGTATTTAAGCTATGAAAAAAAATAATTTCTCATAATATAAGATCATGTATGTTGACGGGGGATTTTGGTCTCAGGGTAATATGGGAATATCACTCCCGAGGAAATCCTCCTTCAATAGTGAATTTGTTTGGTTATGGGGGACCAAAGGCAAATTTAGCAAAAAAACAGATAAACACAAAATCAACAAAGAGATTTAACGTGGTTCGGTGGATTTGGATCCGACCTACGTCCACGGACACAAACGGGATGGTACTTTTATTACTTAAACACTCTTTTCGGGTCTCTTTTTATTTTCTACAAGTTAGAGCTTGAAGATTCAAATCCCTTATTTTTGATGCCTTTTACACATACTCTGCCCTCCTATTTATAATAGTGTAGAAATCATATTCCTTCTCCTATAAGAATTTCCTAGTTGAAACTATTCTCTTTTCCCATAAGGATTCCTAGTCAAAACTATTCCCTTTTCCCATAAGGATTCCTAATCAAAACTACCTTTACTTTCTTTATCAAACTAGGACATTGACTTACTAGTTTACCCCATGAAAGTAGGATAACTTATTATCTTATCTTGCATGGATAGAATGCCTTATTTTCCCGAACATGTCTTGCCATATGCTCGGTCTTCATGTGGTCGGTCATAATAGTCTTTTGTACTGAGAATGCTGCTGTCGACCTGATAATTGCCCGGTCATCTTGAACTCAAGTGCTCGGTCACTAACCGTAAAGTTCCCGGCCTCTTACTGTTGACTCTTTAATGGTCGGGTCGGCATTAATAATCTTGACTGAGAAGTGAATTACCTTTTTTACCCCCGTCGTGCTGCTTAAATAACATAGTGCCTGAAAACACCATCAACATCTGTCCCCTAGTTCTCGGTTCCAACGAGTATGCAAGTTGGTGCCGGGAACTATATAAAGATGGTGTGCTGATCGCCTTGCTGGTGGTCGCTCCAGAAATCACAGAGAAAATACCTTCGCCATCAACTAAGTCTTCTGTTTCTATCTTCATATCCTCGGTTATTGGAGATGTTGATCCTATTCAGAACGATTCTCCACCTCAAAGCAAATTGCTTACTTGGGTCGTTCCATCAGGAGATGAAGTTCCTCTTGTTGTCCAAACTAGGAATGACTCCTCCTCTGTAATATATGTACCAGAGATTTAGAGGTCTTGACCTCTGACTGATCCAATCTTGATTGTGAGGAGAAAATTTTGCCTCTGAGCTAACGATGATGTGCTCGGTGGCATGTGATCCTGTCTCGAGTTGTGAGAGATGCTCGGACATGGGGGAATGTTACGTCCTCAGTCCGAGAGACTGACTCGGTGGGACGCAACTCGACCCCGAATGAAGAGAGGCACTTGGACTTGGGGGAATGTTACGTCCCCAGTCTGAAGGGCTGACTCGGTGGGACGTACCCGACCCCGAGCTGAGAAAGGCACTTGGACCTGGGGGAATGTTACGTCCCCAGTCCAAAGAGGTAAATTCGGTGGGACGTAACCCGACCCCGAGTGAAGAGAAGCACTTGGACCT
Source organism: Zanthoxylum bungeanum (assembly GCA_019454045.1). NCBI lineage: Eukaryota > Viridiplantae > Streptophyta > Magnoliopsida > Sapindales > Rutaceae > Zanthoxylum > Zanthoxylum bungeanum. The sequence goes on along the minus strand of SKCR01001651.1, from coordinate 10,783 downwards.
GGGGGAATGTTACGTCCCCAGTCCGAAGGGCTGACTTGGTGGGACGTACCCCGACCCCGAGCTGAGAAAGACACTTGGACCTGGGGGAATGTACCCCCCCCGAACGAAGAGGTAGACTCGGTGGGACGTAACCCGACCCCGAGCTGAGAAAGGCACTTAGACCTGAGGGAATGTTACGTCCCCAGTCCAAAGAGGTAGACTCGGTGGGACGTAACCCGACCCCGAGTGAAGAGAGGCACTTTGGACCTGGGGGAATGTTACGTCCCCAGACCGAAGAGGTAGACTCGGTGGGACGTAACCCGACCCCGAGTGAAGAGAGGCACTTGGACCTGGAGGAATGTTACGTCCCCAGTCCGAAGGGCTGACTCGGTGGGACGTACCCAGACCTAGAGCTGAGAAAGACACTTGGACCTGGGGGAATGTTACGTCCCCAGTCCAAAGAGGTAGATTCGGTGGGACGTAACCCGACCCCGAGCTGAGAAAGGCATGGACCTGGGGGATGGGAATGTTACGTCCCCAATCCAAAGAGGTAGACTCGGTGGGACGTAACCCGACCCCGAGTGAAGAGAGGCACTTTGGACCTGGGGGAATGTTACGTCCCCAATCCGAAGGGCTGACTCGGTGGGACGTACCCCGACCCCGAGCTGAGAAAGACACTTGGACCTGGGGGAATGTTACGTCCCCAGACCGAAGATGTAGACTCGGTGGGACGTAACCCGACCCCGAGTGAAGAGAGGCACTTGGACCTGGGGGAATGTTACGTCCCCAGTCCGAAGGGCTGACTCGGTGGGATATAACCCGACCCCGAGCTGAATAACCAAGTAGCCTCGGTGGAACGAAATCCAGCTCCGAGCCGACTAACAAGTGGCCTCGGCGGAACGAAATCCAGCCCCGAGCCGACTAAAAGTGGCCTCGGCGGAATGAAATCCAGCCCCGAGCCGACTAACCCCTGGGGTTTATTCAGAAGGGAAGTGAATCAACCTTTTGAAACCCTACCGAATCTGGCATGGGCGTCCCCCTGCCAGATCGGCGAAAAACAAAAACAAGATTCTGGAAAATAAAATTAAAAGGTGGGGGTGACTTAGCACCTATCCCAAAAACCATTTTTTGCAAGCATAAACAACAACATGGATGCCTCAAAACAGCGTCCCGTCTGAGGTCTCCAAAACATAATTCTGAATCTTTCAATTCAGTGTCCCGGCGAACCAGGATTCGGATCAGGAGAGCGTTTGAATGGTAAGGGCACATCCTCTATACGTCGGGTCACTGTGGAGCCTCTGTATTGTACGAGGGCTCCTCCTTACCACGCTGGAGTAGGCACACGCTACAGGGGCGTAACGCATCCCCGTGCTGCGCCTCTCTTGGATCCAAATGATGAATGGATCAAAGAGTGTCCGGGATACTAAGGGTATATTCCTCCTTAGGTCCGGCATCACTGGAGTTAGCAATCGTCACGGGGGCATCATCATCCCCCGTGCTATGCTTTCCCACGGATCCATTACATCGGGTAAGTGAGGATCAAAGAGTGTTCGACATATTAAGGGCATATTTCTCCTTATGCTCGGTAACACTGGAGTAAGCAATCGCCACGGGGGTATCATCCCTCCCCGTGCTATGCTTCTCACGGACCCTATGCATCGAGTATGTCCCTGAGGACCTCGAGCCAAGAGAGATACTTGGTTCTGGGGGAATGTTACGTCCCCAGTCCAGAGGGCTGACTCGGTGGGACGTACCCCGACCCCGAGCTGAAAAAGGCACTTGGACCTGGGGGAATGTTACGTCCCCAGTCCGAAGGCTGACTCGGTAGGACGTACCCCGACCCCGAGCTAAAAGAAAGACTTGGCTCTGGGGGAATGTACATCCCCAGTCCAAAGAAGCCGACTCGGTGGGACGTAACCCGACCCCGAGCTGAAAGAAAGACTTGGCTCTGGGGGAATGTTACGTCCCCAGTCCAAAGAAGCCGACTCGGTGGGACGTAACCCGACCCCGAGCTGAAACAAAACTCGATCTCGGCGGTACAAGAGCAGACCCGAGCCGGAAAGAAACATCGGCCTCGGAGGTACAAGAGCAGACCCGAGCCGGAAAGAAACAAGTGGCCATGGCGGAACGAACTCCAGCCCCGAACCGATTGTTGAAGGGGTCTCGGCGGAACGAACTCCAGCCCCGAGCCGATTGTTGAAGGGGTCTCGGCGCCAACTGTCCTCTGTAATGGGCGTTGAGTATGTCCTCTGTGCGAAGATGTCCGGATACTCTTTTAGACATTCTAGTAGGCTATGTCTCAGTGTCTTGTCCAAGCCTCCCCCTATCTTTATGTTTTTTTTCCGGTCCGAAGAGTTCTATCCCTTCTAATTCTTCAGCCGCCGCTAGCCGGGCTATTCTGTTTGGCCGAGGACTAGGATCTCCACTGGCTTTTCCTCCGTCTTCATTCCTTTGCCGTTTTTTGGTACCCTCCTCAATGCAGAGGGTTTCTTGTGAGAGAGTTGCAAAGCAGCTGCGGGCTGCCTTCTGACTTCCGCATGCGATCCCGATCCCTTCCCGGGTGGGGAATTTCAGTTTTAGTTGGTAGCAGGACATTGCGGCTTTTGTTTTCATCATGAAATATCGTCCGACGATGGCTTGGTAGCTGCTCATGCAGTCTACTACAGTGAAGTCTGTCATGATCGTCCGGGTCCGGGGATATGTCCCGACTGTTATTGCTAACTGTATCCTCCCCAGTGGGACGACGACGGATCCTCCAATACCGTATAGGGGAGTGCTGTCGTCGGTTAGAGCCGCATACTCTACTTCAAGGCTGTTCAGGGCCTCTTTTATGTCTACCGCACTCCCGGGGTCCACAAGGATTATGTTTACCTCGGAGCCGTCGATTACTGCCTTGATAATTAACGCATCGTCGTGGGGGAAGCTTACCCCTTGGGCGTCCTCGTCGGTGAACATTATTGGTACCGACCGCCCACCTTGTAATCCCGAGGCCTGTTTCGTTTCTATCACGTCTGACTCCCGAGTTCTGTTATAGTTTTTCCTTGACCGATTAGAATCTCTGGTCAGTGTTATGTGTCATCTGCTTGTGAATCTTTTTCAACAACTACGGATTTTATCCCGTAGGGGCCCCTCCACCTGGGTCCATCGTCTTCACTTGTATCTACCACCCTTTTCCCTTCTGCTTTTTCACCTATTCTTCGACTGGTTCCGACTTCGGGTCTTTCGTTGTTCATTTCCTCCATTCTCTCCAGCCGATCCATCATGGATTTCATATTTTCTTCCATCTTCTTCATCCAATCTGTGGCCGGATTTCCCGACGATTGGTGATTTCCGCCTTCTGCCATGGTCTTACTACGCGAATTGCTTTTTGTTGATAAGGAGTGAGTCAGGCACTATGTTATTTAAGCAGCACGTAACATTCCCCCAGGTCCAATGTGCCTCTCTTCATTCGGGGTCGAGTTGCGTCCAACCGAGTCAGTCTCTCGGACTGAGGACGTAACATTCCCCCATGTCCGAGCATCTCTCACAACTCGAGACAGGATCACATGCCACCGAGCACATCATCGTTAGCTCAGAGGCAAAATTTTCTCCTCACAATCAAGATTGGATCAGTCAGAGGTCAAGACCTCTAAATCTCTGGTACAGATATTACAGAGAGGAGGAGTCATCCTAGTTTGGACAACAAGAGGAACTTCATCTCCTGATGGAACGACCCAAGTAAGCAATTGCTTTGAGGTGGAGAATCGTTCTGAATAGGATCAGCATCTCCAATAACCGAGGATATGAAGATAGAAACAGAAGACTTAGTTGATGGCGAAGGTATTTTCTCTGTGATTTCTGGAGCGACCACCAGCAAGGCGATCAGCACACCATCTTTATATAGTTCCCGGCACCAACTTGCATACTCGTTGGAACCGAGAACTAGGGGACAGATGTTGATGGTGTTTTCAGGCACTATGTTATTTAAGCAGCACGACGGGGGTAAAAAAGGTAATTCACTTCTCAGTCAAGATTATTAATGCCGACCCGACCATTAAAGAGTCAACAGTAAGAGGCCGGGAACTTTACGGTTAGTGACCGAGCACTTGAGTTCAAGATGACCGGGCAATTATCAGGTCGACAGCAGCATTCTCAGTACAAAAGACTATTATGACCGACCACATGAAGACCGAGCATATGGCAAGACATGTTCGGGAAAATAAGGCATTCTATCCATACAAGATAAGATAATAAGTTATCCTACTTTCATGGGGTAAACTAGTAAGTCAATGTCCTAGTTTGATAAAGAAAGTAAAGGTAGTTTTGATTAGGAATCCGTGTGGGAAAAGGGAATAGTTTTGACTAGGAATCCTTATGGGAAAAGGGAATAGTTTCAACTAGGAAATTCTTATAGGAGAAGGAATGGATTTTTCTACACTATTATAAAAAGGAGGGCAGAGTATGTGTAAAAGGCATCAAAAATAAGGGATCTGAATCTTCAAGCTCTGACTTGTAGAAAACAAAAAGAGACCCGAAAAGAGTGTTTAAGTAATAAAAGTACCATCCAGTTTGTGTCCGTGGACGTAGGTCGGATCCAAATCCACCGAACCACGTTAAATCTCTTTGTTGATTGGTGTGTTTATCTGTTTTTGCTAAATTTGTCTTTGGTCCCCCATAACCAAACAAATTCACTATTGAAGGAGGATTTCATCGGGAGTGATATTCCCATATTACCCTGAGACCAAAATCCGCCGTCAACAATGTATATAACAAATTAAACACTCTAATGGTTTCATGTGAACACCTGTCGTGATTAAATAATCAAAAATCAAAATATTTATCCAATTATACTATGCATTAGCTAAAAATTGATATATATGGTAATTTAAACACACGTAAGGTAACTATTAAACCATACCATAATCGAGTAAGAAATGGAGCCCACTCGACAAAATCTAAAAGTCCTCAAAAATCAACCTCGCTCAGGTGCACACGATTTAACTTGGATGGTTGTAATTAAAAGGTGAACAAATCGATGCGGTCGGTATGGATTAAATGCATTAACCGTAATTGATTTTATAAAATCCTTCATGATATTATAATACATAGATATATGTGTGGCCATTTAAATAAAACTAATATTGATGATGTGAATTTTTGAAAAAATCTAGCAATTATATATAATATATATTGTAAAATGTGAAGCCCTTGTCATCCGTTGGATGAGGGACACGTGGCGCAATCCTTGCCGTTGTCCCAATTACATGTATTTGCTCATCCTATATAAAGGGCACTTAGGTTGAGAATTAAAGAGGTTTTCATTATTTGTATTCCCTTGTTTTTGGCTAAGTGTTAAGCCTTGTTCCTTAGTCCAAGTTAGTGTAATTCTCAATTGGGTAATTTGAGAGATTGACACTTTTAGAGATTAGGGTTTGTGAGATTTGGGGAATTACAATTTGTAAACGGATTCAAGATTCCGTGTGTAATCTTGAAATTGCTTAGTGCAGCGAGCTCCCTATTCCGGAGTTCAACGTGGATGTAGTCTGGAATTTTTTCCGGCGAACCACGGTAAAAACTCGCTTCTTGATTGTTCGTTTGATGTGTGACGCTTGAATTTGCGACGAAAATCTCAACAATTGGTATCAGAGCTGATTAAAAGATCCAGTGGACCGAAATTGAAGAAACATGTGATCAAGAATCAGGCCCAAGATCCAACTTCTTAAATTTTCGGCAAAGCAAAACCCAGGGAAGAAGACTTGCTGCCGATTGAAGAAGCTGATCAAAACAGAAAATCCAGTGGGCCTAACAAAAAGCCCAATATCCATCTTCTTCCTTCATTTGGTGAAAGGAGAAACCCTAAATATCGTCAATCTTGACACAGAGAGAACCGAAAAATTGAAGAACACAGGCAAAACAAAAATTGGAAGATCATAGCCAAGAGACACAAAGACGAAGGCAAGATCTACAAAACACAGAAGACGAACTCAATCGCAGAACAGAGGTGTGCCGATTCAAGAACAATATTCAAAAAGAAAATCGAAAGTCTTGAAGAACAGAGCCATCGACAAAAACGCAATAACAGACCACAGCTGAAGAACTCAGAGGACCGAAGAACCAGACCCTTCATCAGGCGGCAAAAAGGTAGAAAGAAGCATCCCTAATTCTTTTTGGTCACCATCTAAATTCGGTGAAGAAGAAGACTCAAGAATACAGAGGGGCCATCGACGAAGTCAAAAGAAGAACACAGACCTTTGCAACACAAACAAGATTGAAGACAACAGCCAAAACCGAAGACGAAAAACAAGTTAAAAGATCCAGATCTGAAATAGTCGAATCAACACAAGACGATCAAGATCCGTGTGAGGCAGATTGAGGGTTGCCAAATTCATATTCTTGGAGCAGTTCTGAACAGAGCAAACAAAGTTACTGGGTTGCCGAGTACTGTTTGGGTGTTTAAGATTCTGTGTTGCCATAATTAGGTTGCTGAGCAATTAAGGCTCAGTTGTTTGGGTGATTAAGGCGTAGTTGTTGTGTGATTTGGTTGAGGGTGAGTGTTCCCTGCATCTGGTGTATTCGGTTTTGGAGTTTCAATTTGAGAAATTCAGGTCTGTTGAAGTGCAATTTTCTTTCGGTGAGCCACTGTGAGGAATTGCTGAGTGTGTTCAGGCAGTTTGGGGGTATACTGAAAATTGGTGTTTGGCAAGTAAGGCACTGTGTTGCCGATTAAATTGAGAAACTGTGTGTTGCCAAATTGAAACTTTGGGTGTTATAAAGCTGAGTGTTGGGTGATTGGGGCTCTGTTGTTATTTGGGTTTTGAAGCCCTGTTGGAGTTGATTAGGTGTGATTTACCTAAGGGTGTTTGGGGAGTAATTGCCGAGTGTGATTGCGGAATTGTCATCGGGTGATTACTGTAAAAGGAAATAGAAATGCCGACCATGAGACTCGACATTGGCATCTTTGACGGAAAAGGGGATTTCACCACATGGAAGAAGAAAATGAGGGTTATGCTTTCCCACCATAAGGTGGCTTTGGCACTGGAACCAGATCCAGAAAAGTGGCCAAAGATGGAAAATGAAGCGAAGGCCGAAATCCTGGAAGAGGCGTACAACTTAATCTTCCTCCACTTAGGAGATTCGGTCATCAGAAAGGTTGATGGAATGGACACTGCCATTCAACTCTGGGGTAAACTCGAATCTCTTTATTCTGTTATTTATGCACCAAATTTAGTGTTCTTAAAAGGAAATTTGTTTAATTACAAGATGGATACTAGTAAGTCGATTGATGATAATTTGGATGAATTCACGAAAATTACTCAAATCCTTAAAGGAACTGACCAAGCCCTAGGGGACTCTAGCGAAGCTATGATTCTATTAAATGCATTGCCTGAAGAATATAGTGTCGTTAAGAAATCTCTACAGTACACAGGAGTTGTACCTAGGCTAGATTTGGTGATATCTGGCATAAGGGCTAGAGAGCTAGAACTTAGAACCAGTAGGAGAGGTGGAGCGAACTTATTCGTGAAAGGGAAAAATGAGAAAAAATATAATGGTCAGAATAATCATCAGACTAATAACCAAGAACCTAAAGGACAGAAAAAGAATAAACATGATAAGAATAAGAATAGTGACAAGAAGTGCTATCATTGTGGAAGATGGGACACCTTAAAAGGAATTGTTATAAGTTCATTAGGGAACAGGAAAATGAAGGCAGCGCCACTGTGGCTGCCGAAAAGGAGTCGATGTGCCTATCTGAGGCATTGACTGTGTGTAGAGATCACATTAGTAGAGAATGGATTCTGGACTCCGGGTGTTCTTTTCACATGAGTCTGTATAGGGACTGGTTTGTCAACTTTAGAAATTATGACCAATGCACTGTGTATATGGGTAATGACAATACTTGTAGGATACAAGGAGTTGGGGACATAACACTTAAACTTCATGATGGTAAAGTTAGGATTCTTACTGACGTTAGATATGTACCTGACTTGAAACGGAACCTGATATCATTAGGAACACTAGATGAGATAGGTTTTACATATAAAGCCCACAATGGGAACATGCACATATCTAAGGGTAAAAAACTGATCCTAACTGGTATAAAGAGAAATGAATTGTATGTTCTAAATGGCCAACATGTATTCTCGGATAAACCCATTTCTGCTTTAACTTCTAATGTTGATATGACTAATATATGACACTTGAGACTTGGCCATATAGGCCAGAAAGGAATGCAGGTACTCAGCAAGCAAGGACAATTTGGAAAGGACCAGTTGAAGCCACTTGAGTTTTGTGAGATCTGTGTGTTGGGCAAACAGCACAGACAAAGCTTCCTAACTGGAATTCATTTGTCAAAGGCGAGTCTGGAGTATCTACATTGTGATCTGTGGGGACCAGCAAAGGTCCAGACTCATTGGGGTAAGAAATATTTCCTCTCTATTGTTGATGATTACAGTAGGAAGGTATGGACGTTCTTACTAAAATCAAAGGATGAAACTTTGACTAAATTTAAAGAATGGAAAGTATTGGTAGAAAATCAAACTAGTAACAAAGTAAAAGTCTTGAGAACTGATAATGGCTTAGAATTTTGTAATACTGAGTTTGATCAATACTGTACTAGTGAGGGTATCCTAAGACATAGGACTGTTAGAAACACCCCTCAACAGAATGGAGTTGCGGAAAGAATGAATAGAACCTTATTAAAAAAGATCAGATGTCTTTTATTTTCTTCCGAACTTCCGAGGGCCTTTTGGGGTGAAGCCCTCAATACTGCTACTCATTTGATTAACCTTAGCCCCAATAGTTCCTTGCAGTTTAAGACACCAGAAGAAATCTGGTCTGGTAGGGCTCATAAGCTAGCCCACCTCAGAGTATTTGGCTGTGAAGCCTATGCTCACCAGTCCATAGGTAAACTTGAACCGAGTTCAATTAAGTGTGTTTTCCTAGGATATCAAGAAGGGACAAAAGGGTATAGGTTATGGGAAAAGGAGTCACCTGGAGTCAAAGTCATAGTTAGTCGGGATGTTATATTCAATGAACTTTGTTTTCCTTGTAAATCTACTAACAAGAATGCAGGTGCCTTAGAAAATGATCTAGCAGATTTTGATCTTGCAGGTGGAGCTCACATGCAGGTGGAGCCAGGGACATCAAGGACCACTGATCAAGTTGGTGACATGTCAGGCACGGAGACATCTGAGGACACCCAGCCCAGGAGGAATAACCTGAGGAAAACAGAAATGAAGTAGCAGAGATACAAGAACAAATTGAAGTGGACACAGTTGATCAAGTGGATCAAACTGAGCAACATAATGTAACACCACAAGACACATTGGCCAACTACCAGCTAGCAAGAGACAGAAGTATGAGGCAGGTAAGGCCTCCTACCAGGTATGATTACTCAACCAATGATTTGTATTTATGTGCATTAATATCAAGTCATGAAATTAATGGGATTGAGCTTGCTAGCTTAGGAGTGGCATTAAAGTCTACCCATAAACTTGAATGGGAAGCGGCTATAGAAGAGAATATGTCTTCTCTTAGTAATAGGTCTGAGATGGTTAAAATGGAAAATGTACCTTATGCAAATGCTATTGGTTCTGTGATGTATGCCATGATTAGTGTTAGACCTGACTTGTCTTATGCTGTATCTTTATTGAGTAGGTTTATGTTTAATCCAGGTGGAGCACACTGGAGTGCTTTACAATGGTTGTTAAGATACTTGAATACTACTATTGATTATGGCTTATGTTTTAACAAATCTAACGCTTTAGATTTGATAGGGTATGTTGATTCTGATTTTGCAGGTGACAAGGACTCAAGAAGGTCAACTACCGAAGCGGAGTATATAGCCATAACTGATGTGTTCAAGGAAGCAATTTGGCTTCAGGGTATCTTAACCGAAATACAACAGCTGCAGGGTAAGACAGTTGTGTATTCTGACAGTCAGAGTGCAATCCATTTGAGCAAGAATCCAGTACATCATGAGAGAACCAAGCATGTGGATGTGAAGTACCATTTTATGCGGGAAATTATCTCAAGCGGTAAGATTGAGATTAAGAAGGTTCCAACTGAAGACAACCCATCTGACATGGGGACAAAGATTGTGACTGCAACCAAACTCTCCCACTGCATGAAGCTGTTGCATGTGGGGGTTGGCTGACCTTGCAGCCGACATGAGCGATAATGTGAGTATGTGAGTTTGCTGTGCTATCTTGACCTTAGTGTGTCGTTGTGTATGATTGGGAGTGATAGATGTTTTTGGCTTCAAGGTGGAGATTGTAAAATGTGAAGCCCTTGTCATTCGTTGGATGAGGGACACGTGGCGCAATCCTTGCCGTTGTCCCAATTACATGTATTTGCTCATCCTATATAAATGGCACTTAGGTTGAGAATTAAAGAGGTTTTCATTATTTGTATTCCCTTGTTTTTGGCTAAGTGTTAAGCCTTGTTCCTTAGTCCAAGTTAGTGTAATTCTCAATTGGGTAATTTGAGATATTGACACATTTAGAGATTAGGGTTTGTGAGATTTGGGGAATTACAATTTGTAAACGGATTCAAGATTCCGTGTGTAATCTTGAAATTGCTTAGTGCAGCGAGCTCCCTATTCCGGAGTTCAACGTGGATGTAGTCGGGAATTTTTTCCGGCGAACCACGGTAAAAATCTCGCTTCTTGATTGTTCGTTTGATGTGTGACGATTGAATTTGCGACGAAAATCTCAACATATATATATAGGAATAAAAAAAATATAGCATCGTCAATATTATTTAATTATTTTACAGAAATCGTTATGTGGTCAGACATCAATAGCATATCTAAGTAATGTCACAT
>SKCR01001650.1:0-28348 GCA_019454045.1 Zanthoxylum bungeanum | reverse complement strand
GCACGGTAAAAAAATGAAATTCATCGGCAACTAGTGTGTGCACCCATGAAACCGTGCACACCAGCAAGCACCACCAAGCCAGATTGTCCCCACAGCAAGGCCATCACTGGGCAACACCCCCATTTTTTGGCCAAAAATTGATTTTTCGTGTTCGGGATTGATTTATTTCATGGGGTTAGATAAAAATGAAAGGATGTGTGTGAAAGAAAGGGAAGTCCATTCGGAGTTCCGAAAAATAAATTTTTATTATATAAGTAATAAAAGTTTAGAAATTACGGAAAAATATTATAAAAGGTCCGGAACGAGGTGAAACTATGTCGATGGTTATTTAAAATCCCAAAATGAATTATGAAATCATAAAATCCGAAATCGCATGGTAAAAAATGAAATTCATCGGCAATCATTGTTTTTCCCAAAACTATGCCTACAGCTAGACCGGGCCGGCGGTTCGGTTCCGGTTCGGAACCGAACCGAACCGTCCGGTTCCGGTTCCACTTTGTGTGGAACCGGAACCGAACCGGTTAATTCCGGTTCGGTTCCGGTTCCACACTAAAATGGAATCGGAATCGGAACCGGAACCGGAACCGAACCGTTCGGTTCCGGTTCCGGTTCCATTCGGTTTTTTTTTTTTTTAAAATAAAAGTTAAATTACAAATAATTACGTTAAATTATTTTTTTTGAAAATAATTACAAATAAAATTACATAATTACAAATAAAATTATGTAAATTACAAATTACGTTAAATTACATTACATAATTACACTAAATTACAAATAAAATTATTATTTAAAAAATTAAAAAAAAATATTAATCTGGTTCCAACCGGAACCGTACGGTTCCGGTTGGAACCGTTGGAACCGAACGGTTCCAACCGGTTCGGCTAGGGGAGGAACCCTAACTGAACCGGTTAGGTTCCGGTTCGGTTCCGGAACCGGTTGGAACCGGAACCGTCCGGTTCCAACCGGTTCGGTTCCGGTTCGGTTCCGGTTCCGAACCGGAACCTTGGCCGGGTCTACCTACAGCCAAGCCAAATTATGCCCACATATAACCTCCTCTGTTGGCTGAAGATGGGCATTATTAACCTCATTTAGGCATGAAATTAGCCTTCTGGGCGTGACAATGGCTAACACAGGGCATGACAAGGAATGTGGACTCCGTCAAGCCTATTTTTCACACGAATTAACCTCCATTATGCGTTAACGCAAGGAACGTGGCCTCTGTCAAGCCTACTTTTGTCCATGAATTAAACTCCATGGGGCGCGACAGTAGCTAACGCAAGGCATGATGAGGAGTGTGGCCTCCGTCGAGCCTGTTTAAGCCACGAATTAATCTCCATTGGGCGTGACAATGGCTAACGCAGGGCAAGATGACTAGCCATGTGGCCTCCGTGGGGCCTATTTTTCCCTCGAGTTAACCTCTATTGTGCATTAATATAGGGCTTTGGCCTTCGTCAAGCCTACTTTTGCAACGAATTGACCTCATTGGGGCTAACGCAGGGCGTGACAAGGCATGTGTCCTCTGTCAAGCCTGTTTAGTCCACTAATTGGCCTTCATTGGGCGTGACAATGGCTAACGCAGGGCATGATGAAAGGGTATGTGGCCTCCGTCGGGCCTATTTTTCCACGAGTTAACCTCCATTGTGCGTTAACGCAGGGCATGACAAGGCATGTGCCCTCCGTCAAGCCCGTTTAGCCTATAAATTAGCCTCTATTAGGCGTGACAATGGCTAACGCAGGGCATGATGACAAGGCATGTGGCCTCCATTGGGCCTATGTTTCCACGAGTTAACCTCTGTTGTGCATGACAATGGCTAATGCAGGGCACGACAACGCAAGTAAAGGAAAAGCTTGTCCATGACAGAGCGATGAAAGCCAAGGGAAGCCAAGGGCCAAACACGCAAAATCAAGTCAAGGCCTTGTGCGAGGTCCAAACACGAGCAAGCAAGCCAGGGCTCTAGGTTGGCGTGCTCAAGGCAAAGAAAGCAAAGCCAGCGATGGGACTCCATGGCCAAAGGCCACGCAAGGGCATGACAATGCACGCGCAAGCAAGGCAAAGCGGCAAAAGCCAAGTGAATCCACGGCTAAGGCCACACAAGGGCCAAACACGCAGAAGCAAAGCAACGCATGCCAGCCATGGCCTGTTGGAGTTTCTACGGTCCCGAGGATCGAATAAAGCGATGAAACATAAGTGTGAATACATCAAAGAAGTTACGGAATACTTACATTGAGCAGTTGAGCGATCTATATCAGGCGTAGTATACATGGTATTGTGTATGTCGATCCAGTATCGGATCGTCACGTGCAAGGCCTGGGGCTGGAATTGTGTTTGCCCCGTACGAAGCACATATCAGATGTCTGGTAACTAGTCTCTATAATCAGATATACATAACCTAGTCATAATATCTCGATGACTGCAGTACTTAAGAGTACTAGTTCTGTATCATACGTGATCATCATCTCCACTATAACGTAAGTGATACTTCCATCTTGACATCACACCCATACACTACGATTCTCAATATACCCAGAAGAGGCGTAGACAGAACCGGTTAAAGCCTTGGACGACCAAAACAAAAGTATATTAATTGTCGCAAGTATTGGCGATGCAAGTCTCAGGTTAAGACCAAATACACCTACCCTGAATTCAGACTTCCATAGACACATAGTTATACTACCAATGGATTTTAGAGGGGGTCTATCCGAAGCGAAGTTGTTTTCCGTACCATCGGTAAAACACAACCTCCTATTACACTTTCATGAGTATCCAATACCCTAATATATGAGAACTATACCGTTATGCCCTCACAACGCGCACAAGTGTAATACTAGTCTATTCCGCATTATCGATGTCCAATCTCGATAATACTACGACTAGGGATATTTAATGATTAAACCTTCGTGGATTGATATTGTCTTATATCATCTCAATTCGAAACTAATCATATGGATCTTCTATCATTTATACATCTTGGTGATCTAATCCCAAATGAAAAAAGAGCAATTTCCTTTGTCACATAGTTAATTTGTACAACAACACCATGATCTATACAAATAGTGATGCTATGGGTCATAACTGTTCAACAATCTCCCACTTGGCCTATAGCTAGTCACTCAGGTGCCTTACACGTGAACTATGTACGCGTGGCTCATATTTCTGCTGAGAAAACAACTTTCGTCTGCGGATTTAAAAGGTTATCATCTGATGCGATTTATTCGATCTCTACATCGCCACGATGTATGATCTGATGAATCAGATGAAAAATAATTTAAAGTATATATCTGGATCGTTGATGAGACCGTTAATTCTTTAGCTTGTGTTGTAGCCTAGCTCAGCTGCTAACATAACTATATATATTCTAATTAGATTATTTAAATCCAAGATGCTACTATTACTGCGACAGTCGCAGCAAAGTTTCACTTTTGTTGTTTATTTGGTAACAATATCTTGCTTGGAAGATTTCTAGCTCACTGTTCCGTTATTCAAACTTTATAGTACCTTTATTACGACTTACAGTCGTTATTATCGGTTTGGAAACTTGCATTAGTGAACCCAGTCACTACAATTTCTCCTTCTTCATATCTTAAAAAAGCATCCTTAGTTCGTCTAAGATACTAAAGGATGTTCTTAACATCAATCCAGTGACTATCACATGGATTAGCCCGATTGTGACTCCATATGCTCGAAGCATATGAGACACCAGGTCACGTATATTTTTCAAAGTACGAGTTCTCGGTGAGTGTCAACAACTTTTAGATCTATCCCATTAGATATTTATTCCTAGAATAAAGGTTGTTACTCCCAAGGATTCTATGGAGAATTTTTCATGAAAGCAAATCTTTCACCGATTGTATTATGGGAATATCATTTCCAAGAAATGACATATAATATTATTATCGGACATTCACTGTCAGTGCGTTCCCACTAACCTCCTTATATACACAAGAATCATTTTCATTCTGAATCAAATCATATACCATTAAGATTATATCAAAATGATAGTTCCAAGAACCCAATGCTTGTTTCAATCCCTCCATGGATCGAAAAACCTGCAAACCTTGTTTGCTAGCTTTGGTACGACAAAACCATTAGGATGTTGTAAACATCCTCCAAAAGGTTTCCGTTTAAGGAAAGCGATTTTGACGTTCAACTACCATATTTCAAAAATGAAACATACAGTGTCAGCAAGCATTCTCCAAATGGATTTAACAATGACAACATTTAAAAGGTTTCGTCGTAATCGACATAATGATGATAACGATACCTTTTCGCTACAAACCCAACTTAGTACGGTGGTATGTTGCCATCTATGTATGTCTTCCTTGAAGACTTAAATAGTACCAATAGGCACAATTCCTTGCGGTACATCAACTAGTGTCCAAACATAGTTGGTATACATGGAATCCATTTCGGATATCATGGCACTGTGCCATAATATGTAGTCGATACCTTGTATCACTTCCTCATACGTAGTCAGTTCGTCTTCCTCAATAAGATTGACATCATTATGAGGTGAAATCAGAAACCCATACCCCAGGTTATTTTCTGATTCTCTCTGATCTACGCTGTTCTTATGTATTCGAAGATTGCTGGTACAGTTTCATCCTTGATGAACTGCTTGTGTTCCATTAAGGACTTGGTGCCTTGAACAATTTTACTCTGATTTTCATCGAGTTTTACTATCCGCCCACTTACCACTGCATATCGGTATTCCTCTTAGGAAAATCGTATGGTGAGCAACAATAACATTGTTCTCTTATGAGTGGTATAAGTACTATACTTTGGTTTCCCTAGGATAACCTACAATTAGGCATTTATCCAATCTAGGTTCTAGTTTCGTATCATCCAAACATATACCTAGCACTTCCAGATCTACAGGGATGAGAAAACCCGGTTTCTTTCCTGTTCATATCTAATATTAAGTATGTCTAACATATTTTTATGGAACCTTATTCAAAATAAGTATTGCATTGTTTAATGCGTATCCCGTGAAGGAAAATGGTAGCTCAAAGCGACTCATGATTAACCTTATCATGTCCAACAAAAATTGGTTTCTCTGTTCGGACACAACGTCAAATTGACGTGTTCCTAGAGGAGTCCTCATTGAAAGAATACTATACTCTTTTAAGCATATTAGAAACTTATTGCTCAAATATTTTCCATTACGGTCTTACCGTGATAGTATAATACTTTAGTGGATCTATCTATCTAGTTCGTGTCGAAACTCTAAAAGTTTTCGATTCGTGTTTCAAAGGAAACACATAACCATAACGAGATGCCACATCCGTAAAGGTCAAGAAATATTCATATCCACCTCTAGCCTATCTAGGTATGGGCCCACTTACGTCACTATGAACAAGGGCTAACAGATCGGTGGCAGTTGCACTTTTACCAAGTAAAATGTATTTTTGGTACTTTACCTAAAAAAACTAGATTCGTAGACTTCATTTGAATAGAATCAAATTTGTCCTAGTTCCCACTTTTCGAAAGTGTGGATATACGAGTCTTGTTTGAGCTATTTGTTTGTCATGTTATATGTTTGAGATTTATTTATATTCAAAATATAAATAATGTTACTCATATCTAATATGTTTATCTCAATATCATCTTTATAAAATAAAACACTTTAGTGTTCTAGAATATAAAGGTATACTCGCAACGAGTTATACTCGATATAGTGATATCTACGGTTGAAACAGCGACTGTCGTCCCATTTCCGATTCACAGATCAATCTCATCTGAAGTCAGTATCCTGCTAATAGTAGTTTCTGCACATCAGTACATATATTTGCAAATAACACTTCTAATATCTAAGTATAGATCTATGAAGATCCTTCAATTTCAAGATCATGGTTTAAAGATCTAATCCTTAATTATGACGATGAAATTAAGAAGTCAATGAGGCAAGGTTATCAGATTAAGAACTTAAGTTTTCATCACATGTATCTTCCAAAGATCATGCTCTACTATTTTTTTAACTTTGGGCTTAGGCCCAAGAGGTTATTTTATCAAATAAAGTAACTTTTTAGTTTTGAGGACTATCTTGAAATTTTATTCCCATTGAAAAATAAAGTCGTTTAAACATATTTTCCCTAGGATTATGTTTTAAACACTAATCTTTCAATTTAATCTTGATTCTAATAGTCCAACTATTTAATCAACGATTTTAGGTACTTTTGTATATAATGATTACTATAGTCCAACTATAAAATCAACTATATTTTTTTTCAATTTGTTAATTCAATTATATTGATTACTATAATCCAATTATAAAATCAACTATTTATTGAATTAGTTTGAATACAGTGCAACTGTTTATTAAAACAACATTTAATATTAGTCCAACTAATATATTAATTTATTGACGAAATATTGAAATGAGCGCGTACGAAAAGTATCTAAACGAAAATGCAAATCTAATACTTGCCTCCCACTATTTTTCGGCAAGCCTCTAACCCTCTGTTGAGTACTCGGGAAACCTTGTTTCCTAGTGGGTAGGATCCCGTTAAATAACACACAATCTTGACTTTGGCCAATAAAGTGTATGATACTTAACTAGGTAGATCTCTAAGATCAATTGGATCCAATCCAATTTCTAAATCCAGTAGGTGGACATCCAAGTCCGAAACATATATCTTATATATGCCAATATATCCAATATATTCCCTAACCTCTTTCCTCTGAATCAATTAAGCCTTGGCTTTGGCACAACAAACTTAATGATCCCAGTTAAGCGGAACCCATTGACATGGAAAGCTTCGTAATCAATGTCGATGGACAAGAAATGATCTTGACTTTGGCCAACAAATCACAACTTAGACAAGACACCAATATGGAACAAAGCCTTCATGATTCAAACACATCCGTGAAGGACAAAGGTCTAGACTTTGGCCAACAAACTCAATGGAAGGAAGAACGCTTAATATGATATGATAGTTTTTCGCGTGAAAATTGGCAACCAATTTATTATCTTTGCTAAGGTCTCAGATTGTACTCATTCCAATTACCAGACTCAAAGAGCCCGGTATTATTTTTTATTGTCACTACCTCCCCGTGTCAAGATTGGGTAATTTGCACGCCTGCTGCTTTCCTTGGATGTGGTAGTCGTTTCTCAGGCTCCCTCTCCAGAATCAAACCCTAATTCTCCGCCACCCGTCACCACCATGGTTGTCCTCTATCCTACCATCGACAGTTGATAAGGCAGAAATTTGAATGATGCGTCATCGGCACGGTAGCCGTGTGATCCGTCGAGTTATCATGAATCATTAGATCAACAGGCAAAGCCTGCGTCGACCTTTTATCTAATAAATTCTTCCCTTCCAGAAGTCGGGGTTTGGTGCACGTATTATCTCAATAATTACTATGGTTATCCGAGCAGCATATACCATCAAACAAACTATAACTGATTTAATGAGCCATTCGCAGTTTCACAGTCTGAATTAGTTCATACTTACACATGCATGGCTTAATCTTTGAGACAAACATATCACTACTGGTAGGATCAACCAGGTAGCGATCCTCTCCGACGCCGACATCCGCATGAGCCGTCCTCCCGAAAACCCCCAACAGGTGCTTGATTAGTCGATCAAAATGGGTGCGACGGTCGTTCATTTTAGGGGACACTACATGTAGCTTGGATGAGAAGAAGCCGAGACCCCACGCCTACACACAATATTTCGTATCCGAGAGCACGGGTCGAGACCCCATGGGCCACAGTGGTCAAGTGTCAACACACTTGACACGCGGGGAACACGGAGCCCGCCTCACGTCCACCCCGCAACGCGAAGGGCACAATGCGGATGGGGACACCAAAACCATCGAATTCCTTTCCGCGGGTAAGCAACACAAGATACCTTTAGTACCCGCAAGCCAAGAGCTGCGCTTGGGGCAAGACTGAAACATATGGGGCGCCGATAGTTTGATACATGAGTACAGTGCTTACCGACCCACGCCATACAATCACCACTCACACGCCTGTACCGTTCACTTGGCTACGACCAAGCCAAATGAAGCGCAGCCCAGAAGCATTTGCCAGAAGGCTACAGAAACATCGAGCAAGGCCACGCTAGCACCGGTAGACGTGAAAATAAAAAACAAGGGACAAATCGAATCGACATCGCTGGGACATAACGCCATGCCTTGGGAGAACCTATAAAACCCTTGCACACAATTGGAGCTCAAGCACGCCCATGGGCATGAGGCTCAGCCCCCACGACCAACGAAGTGGCCGCGAATGAGGGACATCACACCATGCCCCTAAGAGTGTAAGGTTTTAGAGTTAGCGCGGAGGTATCCATGTGATTGGAAATTAAACTTTTCTTCAAAAACCACTATAAAGATCATGGTTATGTCGTTGTTGATGTAAATAATATACTATTAAAATTAATCTATATTATTTTAACATGCATGTAATAAATATTTTATTTATCAACATATATAAAATTTACTGATAATAAGACATACCTTGATGTGGTTATTATCTTTCTCGAACCTTTTGAATATCCTCCTTGATTTTTCCTTTCTAGTATTGCACCAAGCGTTGCACCTCTAGTTGGCACACTAGCTCTCTTCTACGAACAAATCACTCCCACGCTTGAGAATAAAATAAACTCTTTTCTTTTCTAGGATGTTTGAAGTCTTTAAGAATAAATTGGAAGTATTCCAATAGAGAGATAAAAATTCTTCAAAAACTATTTTCGCTTAATCTATATATATAGAAATTTTGCCTTCAACTTGAACAAGAAGTTTTGCCTCAACTTCAAAATGAAGCTTGCCTCAACTTCAACAAGAAGTTTTGCCTCAATTTCTAAAGGAAGTTTTGCATCAACTTCAACAAGAAGTTTTGCCTCAACTTCAAAAGGAAGTTTTTGCCTAAACTTCAACAATAAGCTTTTCCTTTCAACTTGTACAAGAAGTATTGCCTTACAACTTGTACAATAAGTTTTAATTATATCTCAATACAATAATGCCAATCAAATATCTCTCCAAATCAAAATTTGGTCTCTTAAAGATTCTTTCCAAAATAAAATTAGGATACTTAATCAAATTAGGAATCCTAATTAAATAAAGACTTCCATATTTAATCTTAAGTAGGACTCTAATTAATTTAGGAGCTAGCCCACTAAATTAAAGCCTAATAGATTAAATATTATTTTGGCTAATTAATTAATTAACTATTAATTTATTTATTTAACTTACTTAATTTTAATTAACAATTTATTAAAATTACATTTAATTTATTTAATATAGAAATCAAATATTTAATTAAACAATAAATCTTATTTTATATTTCGAATTTATTAATCAAATTAATATTTCCAACATATCCTGAACATCCTACCCAATTAGGAAATGCCAAAATAATCATTTATTAACTTTTAATAAACATCATCGAATTTGTAACATAGACGAGAACTATATTATGCGACCGTCCTAGTTTCATTATCGATTAGCAATGAAATAATATTAACTCGTTAATATTTCATCTCTATGATATTCCACAGACCATGGGTAATCCCCTAGCAGCAAGCCATGACCCCTAGTCAATGAATGAAGTGGGAAAACATATGAACATGTTAGAATACACTTCGAACATGTCATATCGTTCCTTCCAATATTTATGTTTCTTATCGAGTTTGGATCATGGTAAGGTCAAATCCTTATACTCGATATTTTTTTAACTTTATCTTATGGGTTTGATATCTCTAAGATATCGACTACTTTGGCAAAAGACTTATATCAACAACTTTAAGTTTTCTTGAAACATATATAACTTTAATTATCAAAGTTATCGGATCCCATCTTGAAGCATACGTGACTTCATATGTCGACCGCTCAAGGCCATCTTGCATTTATTCAAAGGGCGTGGATAGTCGAATGAGGATATACTAGTGAACCAATAGCACTATCGCACAAGTCATCATATGATCTCAGGTCAGAGGATATGACGATACTAATGTATTATTACGAAGATCAATGACCTTAGATAATATTACCATGTGATCTTACGCATATGTGGTCATGTTCGATATTTCATTATACTAATGAAACGTCTATTGTCTGTGTCCTTATGATATGAGACTCATCATCCATTCTATTAATATCATATGTCAATCTAGGCGACACACAACAATATTGGTCAAGTGATATATTATTGTCCTGTATAAGAATCACATTTTACCAAGAACTTAATTTGAGAGATATATCAATATCGTTGACTCTCATAATCACAAAACATCTTTTGGATTAACGATATTCATTGGACATAATGTCTCAGGACAAACACATAAAATATGGATGTAATAATGTGTAGTTAACAAATGCCTTTTATTAATAAATAATAAACTATATTACAAATAATATGGCTTAAACCATTACATCCATAACTCATTTTAGGGCATACTCTCTAACAAAGAGCACCTACAACCACCCTCGCACAGGCAAGGGAAGCTTGGAGCGCCCGAGAGTATAAGGATCAATCCCCACGACCTTGGCCTAACAACCAATGAGGTGGCCACAGACGTGGAGGCATCAAGCCATGCACCCATGAGCACCTACAACCACCCTCGCACAAGCAAGGGAAACTTGGGAGCGCCCGAGAGCATAGGGCTCAGTCCCCACGACTTGGTCCCAGTAACTAATGAGATGGCCACAGGCAATAGGGCATCAGACCATGCCCCAGGTGCACCTACCGCCACCATCACACAGCGAGCTGTAAGGGAAGCTTTGGAACATCGGAGAGCATGGGGCTCAGTCCACACCCTCGTCCTTGGAGGCATCACACCATGTCCGAGGAACACCTACAACAACCCTTGCACTACGACTTACAAGCTGCGCTACGTACAAGAGAAGCTTCGGCACACCCAGGGCCATGGAGCTCAATCCATTCCGGAAGGGCCTCACACCTTGACTAGGCAAGCCATTGTACCAGCACACACATGTTTGTACACTGTGTGTAGCGGGCTTGTCATGGCATGAGGATTAGTCCTTCCGTTCCTTCGTCGTCCTTACGCAAGCACAAAGGCCTCAAACCATGCCCGAGGCTGCTACGGCAGTTACCTAGCGCCGACGATATAAGGGCGAAAAATATCATGCCCAGTGCATAGGTGGTCACTTTGGCATGCCCAAACATGGTGCTTCGGCCTTACAATTTTCTACTAACATGGGAAAAATCATCATTCTGCAACCCCGATGGCCACGGTCGAGTGACTCTGAGTCATGCGCCCCAAACAGTTATCCACGATGGCCACATGTGCTTGGAGGTGGGGGGCTTCATTCAACATCCATAGCAACTAGCATGGCTACACCGACTAGGGAGGTGAACTATTTTCCCCTAAAGAGGTTTTAAAGACATTCCACAAGTGCCGCATGAAACACACCATATGTTTGAGTTGTCACACCCCCTTAAAAAAATAGTAAAACTTTGAATTTTAGGCTGATTTTTTGCATAGGAGTAGAGAAAAATAAAATGGATTGATAGAAAAAACGAGAATCGATTCGGAGGTCGGGTTGATTTAGTATGATTTTTTTATTACGAAAAATATGAAAAATCGGGATAAATTGAAATATATGTCGAAACAATGAGAAAATTAGGATGAGTTTCTAAAATCCCAAAATGAATTATGGTGTGGAAAAAACAGAAATGGCACGTTAAAAAAATGAAATTCATCAGCTACTACTGTGTGCACCCGTGAAACCGTGCACACCAGCAAGCACCACCAAGCCAGATTGCCCCCCAAAGCAAGGCCATCAATGGGCAACACCCCCCATTATGGGGCAACATTTTGATTTTTCGTGTTTGGGGTTGATTTTTATTTAAGGGGGTAGATAAAAATTAAGTATGTGTGTGAAAGAAAGAGAGACTCACTTCGGAGTGCCGAAAAATATATTTTTATTATATAATTAATACAAGTTTAGAAAATATGAAAAAATATTAAAAAGGTCCGGAATGAGGTGAAACTTATTGATGTGATTCTAAAATCCCAAAATGAATTATTGCATAAAAAAATCAAAATGGCACTGTAAAAAAATGAAATTCATGGGCTACTACTGGGTGCACCCGTGAAACCAAGCATACCAGCAAGCACCACTAAGCCTGATTGCTCCCCAAAGCAAGGCCATCACTGGGCAACACCCCCATTTTGGGGCTAAAATTTGATTTTTCATGTTTGGGGTTGATTTTTATTTAAGGGGGTAGATAAAAATTAAATGATGTGTGTGAAAGAGAGAG
Organism: Zanthoxylum bungeanum; assembly: GCA_019454045.1. Classification (NCBI taxonomy): domain Eukaryota; kingdom Viridiplantae; phylum Streptophyta; class Magnoliopsida; order Sapindales; family Rutaceae; genus Zanthoxylum; species Zanthoxylum bungeanum. The sequence continues at coordinate 16,121 of SKCR01001650.1, read as the reverse complement.
AGACTCAATTCGGAGTCTCGGAAAATATATTTTTATTTTATAATTAATAAAATTTTAGAAAATATTAAAAAATATTAAAAAGGTCCGGACAAGGTGAAACTTTGTTGATGTGATTCTAAAATCCCAAAATGAATTATGGCACAAAAAAATCAAAATGGCACTATAAAAAAATGAAATTCATCGGCAACTAGTGTGTGCACCCATGAAACCGTGCACACTAGTAAACACCACCAAGCCATAATGCCCCCACAGCAAGGCCATCACTAGGCAACACCCCCACTTTGTTGATGGGTTTTTAAAATCCCAAAATAAATTATGAAATCATAAAATCTGAAAATGGCACGGTAAAAAAATGAAATTCACCGGCAATCATTGTATTTCCCGAAACTATGCCTACAACCAAGCCAAATTCTGCCCGCATATAACCTCTATTGGGCTGAAGATTGACATGATTAACCTCCTTTATGCGTGAAAATAGCCTTTGTTGGGCGTGACAATGGCTAACACAGGGCATGACAAGGCATGTGGCATTCGTCAAGCCTATGTTTCCCACGAATTAACCTCAATTGTGCGTTAACGCAGGGCACATGGCCTCTGTCAAGCCTACTTTTGTCCACGAATTAACCTCCATGGGGCAAGACAGTGGCTAACGCAGGGCATGACGAGGCCTGTGGCCTTAGTAGAGCCTGTTTAGCCCACGAATTAACCTTCATTGGGTGTGACAATGGCTAACGCAGGGCATGATGACAGGGCATGTGGCCTCCGTCAGGCTTATTTTTCCCACGATTTAACCTCCATTGTGCGTTAAGTCAGAGCTTGTGGCCTCCGTCAATCCTACTTTTGCCATGAATTGACCTCATTGGGGCTAACGTAGGGAGTGATAAGGCATGTGCCCTCTGTCAAGCCTGTTTAGCCCATAAATTAGCCTCTATTGGGCGTGACAATGGCTAATGTAGGGTGTGATGACAGGGCATGTGGCCTCCGTCGGGCCTATTTTTCCACGAGTTAACCTCCGTTGTGCGTTAACATAGGGCATGACAGGGAATGTGCCTTCGGTCAAGCCTGTTTAGCCTACGAATAAGCCTCCACTAGGCGTCACAATGGTTAACGTAGGGCATGATGACAAGGCATGTGGCCTTCGTCGGGTCTATTTTTCGATGCGTTAACCTCCGTTGTGCGTGACAATGGCTAATGCAGGGCACACCAACGCAGGCAAAGGAAAAGCTTGTCCATGATAGAGCGACGAAAGCCAGGTGATGCCATAAGCCAAACACGTAAAATCAAGGCAAGGCCTTGTGTGAGGTCCAAACACGAGCAAGCAAGCCAAGGCTCTAGGTTGGCGCACTCAAGGCAAGGAAAGCAAAGCCAGTGATGGAAAGCCATGGCCAAAGGCCACGGAAGGGCATGACAATATATGCGCAAGCAAGGCAAAGCGGTGAAAGCCAAGTGAAGCCATGGCTAAGGCCATGCAAGGGCCAAACACGCAGAAGCAAGGCAGCGCAAGCCAGCCATGGACAAGGTGATTCAAGGTCCAAACACACGCAAGCAAGCTAAGGCCAAGGCACGCTCGAGGCAAGCCAAGGCCAAGGCGCGCTCGAGGCAAGCCAAGGCCAATGAGTTAACCGCTCAGAAAATACTGGCAAAAGAAGTGTTGATGAAACAGGGAGGGACGATATTTGTAAGTAATGGGTGGGACGAATCAGAGTGACATAGGGCTGAATCTTAGTGGATCGTGGCAGCAAGGCAACTATGCCACTTACAATACCCTATCATATTTAAGTTATCTATAAAGGATTCTACACGCCGGTAGGAGGGAATTAAGCTTCAAGGCGGCCACCGCGGCTCTTCCGTAGCGGGGCCTTGGCCTACGACACGTGCCTCTAGGACCAAAAGGTCCCTACTATGGGTCGGAAAATGGGCGGTGGGCACATGCGTCGCTCTAGCTCGGATTCTGACTTAGAGACATTCTGTCATAATCCAGCGCACGGTAGCTTTACGCCACTGGCTTTTTAACCAACCGCGAAGAATAATTATGCGAATCAACGGTTCCTCTCGTACTAAGTTGAATTACTATTACGACGAAGTCTTCAGTAGGGTAAAACTAACCTGTCTCATGGCGGTCTAAACCCAGCTCACGTTCCCTATTGGTGGGTGAACAATCCAACACTCGGTGAATTTCGCTTCATAATGATAGGAAGAGCCGGCATCGAAGGATCAAAAAGCAGTGTCGCTATGAACGTTGGTTGCCACAAGCCAGTTATCCCTGTGGTAACATTTCTGACACATCTAGCTTCAATTTCGAAGGTCTAAATGATCGATAGGCCACGCTTTCACGGCTAGTATTCATTCGGAAAATCAGAATCAAACGAGCTTTTACCCATTTGTTCCACACGAGATTTATGTTCTCGTTGAGCTCATCTCAAGACACTTGCATTATCTTTTAACAGATGTGCCACCCTAGCCAAACTCCCCACTTGACAATTTCATCCGCCCGGATTGGCCCCCGGAAGGGCCTTGGTTCCAAAAAGAGGGGTAGTGCCCCACTTCCGATTCACGGAATAAGTAAAATAACGTTTGAAAGTAGTGGTATTTCACTTTTTCCGTTTGCAGCTCTCTCTTATACTACACCTTTCAAGTCATTTCACAAAGTCGGACTAGAGTCAAGCTCAACAGGGTCTTCTTTCCCCACTGATTCTGCCAAGCATGTTCCCTTGCCTGTGGTTTCAATGGAAAGTAGACAGATACAGTGGAATCTCGTTAATTCATTCATGCGTGTCACTAATTAGTTGACGAGGCATTTGGATACCTTAAGAGAGTCATAGTTACTCCCGCCGTTTACCCGCGCTTGGTTGAATTTCTTCACTTTGAACTTCAGAGCACTGGGTAGAAATCACATTGTGTGAGCATCCACAGGGACCATCGCAATGCTTTGTTTTAATTAAATAGTCAGATTCCCTTTGTCCATACCAGTTCTGAGTCGACTGTTCGACGCTCGGTGAAGGCCCCTTAAGAGGTCATTTCCAGTCAGTCCCCCGGACACACGCGGTGACCTTCTCTCACCGCGGGAGTAGTTCGAGCAGTCCGCCAATAGCCGACGGGTTCGGGACTGAGATCATGTGCCCAGTCCTCAGAGCCAATCTTTTTCTTGAAGTTACAGATCCATTTTGTCGACATCCCTTGCCCACATTGTTCCATCGACCTGAGGCTGTTCACCTTGGAGACCTGATTCGGTTATAAGTACGACCAGGCACAGACGGTACTCGGTCCTTCGGATTTTCAAGGGTAGCCGGGGGGCACCGGACAATGCGTGACATGTGGTGCACTACCAGCCGCTGGACCCTACCTTTGGCTGAGCCATTTCCAGGGTGGGCAGGCTGTTAAACAGAAAAGATAACTCTTCCCGAGGCTCCCACCGGCGTCTCCGGACTCCCTAACATTGCCTTCAACCGTCGTATCCTGGTTACGAAGCTCACACTCGCGCGCTGTGGGACGAGCTTCCCCCATCTCTAGGATCGACTAACCTTTGTGCAAGTGTCGTTCACATTAAAACTTCCCCCTCTTCGGCCTTCAAAGTTCTCATTTGAATATTTACTATTACCACCAAGATCTACACCGACGGCCCCTCCGCCCGGACTCACGCCCCAGGTTTTGCGGCCACCGCCATGCCCTCCTACTCATCGGGGCCTGACACTTGCCCCGACGACCGAGTATAGGTCTCGCGCTTCGGCGCCATCCATTTTTGGGGCTAGTTAATTCGGCAGGTGAGTTATTACAGACTCCTTAGCGGATTTCAACTTCCATGATCTCCTTCCTGCTGTATTAATTGACCAACACCCTTTGTGGGTTATAGGTTAGCGCGTAGTTGGGCACCGTAACTTAGCTTCTGTTTCATCCCGCATCGCCAGTTTTGCTTTCCAAAAATGGCCCACTTGGAGCACTCGACTCTGTAGCACGGATCAACTAAGCAGTCACACCGTCCTAACTATCTAAGAGTAGGTGGAGGGCGTTGCGCCCCCGATGCCTCTAATAATTGGCTTTACCTGATAGAACTCATTTATGGGCTCTAACTATCCTGATGGAATTTCGGAGGGAACCAGCTACAAGACGGTTCGATTAGTTCCTTCGCCCCTCTACCAAAGTCAGACTAACGATTTTCACTTCAGTATCGCTGCGAGCCTCCACCAAAGTTTCCTCTGCCCTCGCCCCACTCAAGCATAGTTCACCATCTTTCAGGTCCCGACAGGCATGCTCAAACTCGAACCCTTCTCAAAAGATCAAGGTCGATCGGTAGTGCACCCATTAGGGATCCCGCCCATCAGCTTCTTTACGCCTTACGGGTTTACTAGCCCGTTTACTCACACAAATGTCAGATTCCTTTGTCCGTGTTTCAAGACGGACCGAATGGGGAGCCTGTAGGCAGATACACGGTGCTCACAGGTGCACGGGGCACACCGAGGTTGCGTGCTGCCAGCCACGATCGCGGCAGCAACGTTTCCAATGGGTAAATCTAGGGCTCAGGCTTGGGCCGCCACCGCAATCTGTATCAATCTGTGCCCCGAGCCGATCGGCAGACTAGCTCTCACTGTTCCGCATCCGACCGGGGCGCATCGCCAGCCCCCATCCACTTCATTCCCGATAATTTCAAGTACTATTGACTCTTTTTTCAAAGTCCTTTTCATCTTTCCTCGCGGTACTTGTTTACTATCAGTCTCTCGCACGTATTTATTCTTGGATAGAATTTACCACCCGATTTGGGCTGCATTCCCAAACAACCCGACTCACAGATAGCATCTCGTGGTGCGACAGGGTCCGGGCGTGATGGGGCTCTCACTTTCTTCGGTTCCCCTTCTAGGGGACTTGGGCCGGGTCTGCCGCTGAGGATGCTTCTCCAGACTAAAATTCGAACGCCGTGGGCACCAGATTTTCAAGCTGGGCTCTTCCCAGTTCGCTTGCCGTTACTAGGGGAATCCTGGTAAGTTTCTTTTCCTCCACTTATTGATATGCTTAAACTCAGTGGGTAATCCCGCTTGACCTGGGGTCGCGATGGGAGCGCTGCTTGTGCAGGTCTTCAGGGTCCATAACTCCCGAAATATGGGGTCGAGCACGAGACGTGAGCTCGAGAGGTTTGTTTTCACCACCGATCTGTTGGTAAATTCTAAGGTCCCAAGATCAAATCAAGACATGAAATTATGTGTGAACACATCAACGGAGGTAGCGGAATACTCACATTGATCGGTAGTAGTCGATTTGAAGACAAATGAACCCAAAAAACGCACTGCCATGTAAGCCTACTGCATGCAGTCCACTGCCTACAAAAACAGAAAATTAAGTGAAGAAGAAACGGAGCTCCTAGCTTCGTCGGATGGATCCCGTCTCATGGTCGAACCTCCCTACCACCTTCGCAAGACTTGTAAGTGTGCTAGCACTTGATTTCTCACCATGAGAAACCACTCTTGCTTCCCTTTAGCTCACGGTTTTTGGCTTCCAAAAACAGTCCACACCTTGTGAATTTCGTGAGGAGAAGAGAGAAATTTGAGAGAGAAAAATGTGTATTAAGTTGTCAAATGATTTACCAAAAATCAATTTATATTTATGCCATAATTTTCATTAAATTAATAATAAAATTATGACACAAAACATGCAATGGCTTAGAGTATAAAACACTCAATTTCCATGCAATAACATTGAGTGCATTGTACACAATCTACATGCAATGACATTGAGTACAATGTACACAAATCACATGCAAAGCATTAGAATGACATGTGTCATGTGGGCCCCCACACGTTTCCAAATGAAAGTGGGCCCACGTGTACTCACGCGTTCGGGTTCGATATTTCCGAAATACCGAGCTTACGTCGCGACGTTAATCAATCGAATTTAAATAAATAATCGCGCCCGGCGAAATTATTATTTACGTCGCTAACGAATTAATTCTCAATTAACTCGTTTGCCCGAATTAAAATCTAATTTTAATTCCGCGTCGAAATCTAATTTCGTCTAATATATCGAATATATTAATACATCGATTAATTCCGAATTAATCGTTCTCTCTCTTTAGACGACATTTTATCCCGGATTAAAATATCTCCGTTATTAATCCTAGATTAATTTTTCTCTCTCTTCTATTATAATCCCAGATTATTCAAGAGTGCAAGTTTTGTGCGTCATCGGTGGATTATCGGGAAGCGACCCATGAGATCCCCGGATAAGTTGGCAGTAAATACGGTCGTCGGAGTGCCCGAATCACGTACGTACCAAGTACTACGTTCTACCGATTTACGAGACAAGGTCGACTCCTAGCAAAGCACCAAGTCTTCCCAAGTTCTCCGGACATATTCATCAAAGAATATCTAGATCTGTATCAAGCGTAGTATACTAATTGTATTGTGCATATCGGCCCAGTATCGGATAATCACGTGCTAGGGCTGGGGCTGGATAAGTGTCTGCCCCGTCCGAAACACATATCGGATGTCTGGTAACTAGTCTCTATAATCGGATATTCATGACCTGGTCATAATATCACGATTGGATGCGCATCTCTTAAGAGCACTAATACCGTATCCTGCGTGACATCATCTCCATTACGACTGGAGTGACACTTCCGTCTTGACATCACATCCAATACACTACGATTCTCTGATAAACCCAGAAGAGGTGAACACAAAACAGTTTAAGATCCCCAACCACCAAACACCAAGTTTACCGATTGTCGTAAGTATTAGCGATGCAAGTCTCAGGTTAAGACTATACACACCTACCTTGATTTCGGCCTCCCATAGACACCTAGTCATAATACCAATGGGATTCCGAAGGGTCTATCCAGAGCGAAGCTGTTTCCCGTACCATCGTGGAAAACACGACCTCCTATCGCACTTGCACAAGTATCCAATACTTATATATATGAGAACTATGCCGTTGTGCCCTCACAACGCGCACAAGTGCAATACTAGTCTATTCCGCATTATCGATGTCCAGTCTCGATAATACTACGACTAGGGATATTTAATGATTAAACTTTAGGGACTGATACTGTCTCATATCATTCTCAGTCAGGAACTAATCATAGGGACCTCTCTTCATTATATATCTATGGTGATCTAATCACAAACGATGAGAGTGCAATTTCCTTATTACATAGTTAATTTGCTACAACAACACAATGATCTGTGCAAATAGTGACGCTATGGGTCATATTATCCAACAATCTCCCACTGGCACGTAGCGAGTCACTCAAGTGTCCTACACTCGAACTATGTACAATTCGCTCAAATTGCTGAGGAAAGGTTTCGTCAGCGGATTTGCTTAATTATCGTCTGACGCGATTTTACACGATCATCACATCGCCACGATGTATGATCCGAACGAATCAGATGATACAGAAGTATATATCTGGATCGTCGATGAGACCTTTAATTCCTTAGCCTATGCTGACGCCTAGCTCAGCTGCTAACAGAACTTATCTAATCTTATTAGATTTATTTTCTCTACCCAGATGGTCTTCTATTGCTGCCTCAGCTGCAGCAATGATCCGCATTTGTTGTTTATTCGGGCAACAGTTATCTTGCTAGGAAGATTTCCAGCTCACTGTCCCTGTTTATTCAAACTTTATAGTACCATTCAGTATTTACCGGTTTGGAAACTTGCAGCAGTGATCCCAGTCACTTCAAGTTCTCCATCTCCATAGTTTAAGACAACATCTTTAGTTCTCTCAGATACTAACAGATGTTCTTTAATCTTCAATCCAGTGACTGTCACTTGGATTGACCCGATTGTGACTCCATATGCTCGAAGCGTATGAGACACCAATACAAGTACATTTTAAATGTACAATTTCCCAGAGAGTGTTAACAACTCCAAATCTATCCCAGTAGATCTTTATTCCCTGAAAAGGTTGGTTACTCCCCAGAATTCTACGGAGAATTTCTATTGAAAGAATATCTATGAAAGCCAAGCTTTCACCAATTGCTTTATGGGAATTTCACTGTCAGTGCGCTCTCCCCCACTAACCTCCTTATATACACAAGAATTATTTCGTTTTAGTCAAATCATAAACCATTATGATTATTTCAAAACGACAGTTCCAAAGAACCTTATGCTTGCATCTATCCAAACATGGATCGAATAACCCGCAAACCTTGTTTGTCGGTTATACAAAATCGTCAGGATGTTTGTAAACATCCTCCAAAAGGTTTCCCTTTCAGGAAAGCGATTTTGATTTGTAACTGACATATTTCATCAATGAAATATACAGTTATCAACAAGCATCTTCAAAATGGATTTATCATGGCAACAGGTAAAAAGTTTGAACCGTTATTAACATAATGTTGATAACGCTACCTTTCTGTCAAAAGCCCTGCTTTGTACGTTGGTATGTTGCCTTCCATGTATGTCTTCCTTGAAGACCTTTAATGTACCATAGGCACAACGCCTTGTGGTACACAACAACTAGTATCCTAACATAGTTGTTATACATGGAATCCATTTCGGACTCATGGCACTTTGCCATAACATGGAGTCGATACCTCGTATCACTTCCTCTAAACGTAGTCAGATGGTACACCACCATAAGATTGACATCTTTATGGGGTGAGATCAGAAACCCATACCCTAGGTTGTTTTCTGACTCTATCCGATCTACTAGTTTCTTGTGTATTTGAAGATTAATGGTATAGTTTCATCATAGATGAACTATTTGTGTTCCATTACGGACTTCGTGCCTAGATCAGTATTACTCCGATTTTCATCGAGTATCACTATCCTCCCACTGACCACTGCATATCGGTATTCCTCTCAGGAAAACCGCATGGTGAGCAACAATTATATTGTTCTCATGTGGGATTTACAAGTACTATATTTAAGGTTTCCCTTAAGATAACTATATTGGCACTTTATCCAATTTGGGTCCTTTAGTTTGGTATCATCCAAACGTTTATGCCTGGCATACCCAAATTATCAGGAATGAGAAACCTCGTTTCTTCCCTGTTCATATCCTATATGATATCTGTCAAACAGATTTATATGGAACCTTATTCTAAATAAGTTTTGCACTGTAATACATATCCTGTTGAAGGAAACAGTAGCTCAGAGCGACTCGTGATAAACCTTATTATGTCCAAACAAAATTCGGTTTTTGGTTCGGACACACAGTTTAACTAACGTGTCTCGGGAGGAGTCCTCATACGAAAGAAGAATACCGTACTCTTTCATTTACATATGAAACTTACTGCTTTAAGTATTTTCCATTACGGTTTCACCGTGGCGGAATAATACTATAGCCGATCTGTTTGTCTACTTCGTGTCGAAACTCTAAAGTTTCCGATCTGTGTTCTTCAAAAGAAACACATAACCACAACGTGATGTCACATCCGTTAAGGTCACGAAATATTCATGTTCACATCTAGCCCAGCTAGATATGGGCCCACTTACTTCACCATGAATAGGGCTAACAGATCGGTGGCCCTTTTACTATTACCAAGTAAATAGCATTTTAGGTATTTTACCTAATAAACTAGATTCGCAGACCTTATTTGAATAGTCAAATCAGTCCTAGTACCCACTCTACAAAAAGTGTGGATATACGAGTCTTGTTTAATAAACTAGATTCGTAGACCTTTTTGAATAGTCAAATCAGTCCTAGTACCCACTCTTCAAAAGTGTGGATATACGAGTCTTGTTTAATTGTGTCCCAGACAACAATGCCACAAATAAGTCTCCATTGATCAAATCAATTGAGCTATTTATTTGTCATTTTATTTATTTGATTTTATGTTTGAGATTTATTTTATTCAAAAATATAAATTCTGTTATTATCTCAGTATCATCTTTATATATTGAAACACTTTAGTGTTCTAGAATATAAAGGTTTATCCGCAATGGATTAAACACTGATATAGAGATAATGTCTCTAGTTAAACTAGTTACATTATAACATTTCCTAATTTAAATACATACCCAAAGGGTAGTTTCTAAACTTAGGTATCTGCGGTCGAAACAGCGACTTCGTCCCGTTTCCGATTCGCAGAGAAATCTCGGCTTGAAGCCAGTATCCAGCTCACAGCGGATTCTGAACGTCAATACATATATTTTATGTACCACACTAAGTATTTAAAATCCAATTTTAATACTAGTAGTGAACATAACTTTGACAAATATTTTAAAGTTAGAGCCTCGCCCTTTCTTTAATTCCTTCGTGTCTTCCATATCCAAATGGTAGTCACTTTGGGATATGTCAATTATCCTTTTCAATATTTCACAAACCTTTGGCCAAGCCTTGGGTTTCGGAATATCGAAACGATGTGCACCTTGTGCTACATGCCCAATTGCAAACTTTGACTTTTTCTCCACTAGAATAGTCAATTAATTCTTCAAGAATTATTAATTGCAATTTTAATACTTTTAAATCTAAAGATAGATTTATTGTAAGTACATTAATTAAGCACTAAAGTCATCATCACATAAATCTTCCAAAGACTTTATGCTCTACTATTTGCTTAATTATGGGCTTAGTAATAATAAGTTATTTTATCAAATAAATTAACCTATTATTAATTCCTTAATTGAAAATTAAATCATTTTAAAACATTTAATCCAAGGATTATATATTTTAAATATTCAACCTTTTCAATTCTTTACTTGATTTTAATAGTCCAACTATTTAATCAAATTATTAAGGTACTATTTATTATAATGATTACAATAATCCAAATTATTTAATCAACTATAATTTTAATATTGATTACTATAATCCCATTATAAAATCAACTATCATTTAATTCAATTATATTGATTACTATAATCCAATTACAAAATCAACTATAATTTTGAATGAGTTTGTATATAGTCCAACTATATATATTTTTAAAACAACATAAAATATTAGTCCGACTAATACTTTTGATTAATATGACGAGTAAAATAAAATAGCGCGTGTTTAGCGAGTATTCGAACGAATGTTGCAAATTCAATACTTGCCTCCCACTATTTTTCGTCGAGTCTCTAAACTCGGGAAACTGTGTTTCCTAGTGGGCTAGGATCCGCGTTAAATATCACACAATCTTGACTTTGGCCAACAAATTGTATGATAATTAACTAGGTAGATCTCTAAGATCAATTGGATCTCATCCAATTCCTAGATCCGGTTAGGTGGACATCCAAGTCCTAACATATATCTTATATATGCCTATATATCCAATATATATACCCTAACCTTTTTCCTCTGAATCAACTAGGCCTTGGCTTTGGCACACAAACCTGATGATCCCAGTCAAGCGCGGACCCATTGACCATGGAGGCTTCGTAATCAATGTCAATGGACAAGAAGTGTTCTTGACTTTGGCCAACAAACCACAACTTAGACACGACACCGATATAGAACAAAGCCTCGTGATTAAAACACATCTTTGATGGACAAGGGCTTGACTTTGGCCAACAACCCCTGCCAATCTCGGATCTTGAGTAAGAATCACTCAAGGAAGGAAAAACGCATGATATTTAATGAGGGTTTTTTCGCGTGCAAATTGGCTACCAATTTAATTATCTTTGTTAAGGTCTCATCATCATACACCCTTAAACATGCATTTAAATACATAATAAAGCGAGTATGGAATAAAATAATAATGATATGCGGATGGATACTTAACACATTGATCCTAGATCAAATCTCTCCCTTCTCACTCAAGCTAGCACTAGTACAACTTCTACCCGTTACACTACACTTCTAAAGAAACCTCATATACATAGAGGGGAATAGGTGAGAAGAGAATACAAAGAGAAAGAAGGTGATAAGGCTGGACACGCAGGTCCAATTTAATAAATCGAATTTATTTACAACAATTTCTAAAATTGCCCACCCGACTAATATCCATCCGATATACATTATTCATTCACACAACCACGTATTCACACACAAGCATGCTATCAATCAATCTAATCAAATTAATTAATCTGATAATTAAGTGATCATCCAATGTTCAAACAACGATTTGATTTTGTTCGAGTCAAACTCGTTTTTGCGAATAAGTACTCAAAGTACGAATTCATGAATTTAATTAAACTACATCATTAAATCAAATTTAACATGTATTTAATACTAATTCATTATTCATTCAAAATTAAACATTACACTTTATTTAATAACCTTTTACGATTTAAAATTCCAAATCTAATCGTAACGCATCTCAAAGACCGATTAACGTCCACGTCAATTCAATTAAAGTCCAATGGGCTTTTGATTGATTTCTTAAGGCGTGGACTTTTGGTCAACTCGGGTCAAACCGATAACCAAAGTCCAATCCGGGATTTACCCCATAAGCCCATAAATCAATCTTGGCCCATTAGGCCCAATTGAACATTAAAGGTTCATTAGTCGCAATTGGGCTTTATGGTTAAGGTTTTGGGCCCAATTGGATCCAATCCACTTGGCCTAAACCAAACTTGATAAATCAAGCCCAAAAGACCCAATTACAACAATTCAAGCCCAAATCCAATTTAAGCCTAAATAATTAAATTACACTAATCCAATTACGCAATTTAATTACCTAAAGTGCATTATATGATTAATCAACTAAATCAACATTTTAAAACACCAAATTAGTCTTATTAATTATATTCAATTCATTATCACATGTCAAACACACATAATGAAAAATCAAACCCATTTACATGCTTTCATGCTCTCGGCCAAGGAGGGATTTTGTGTCCGATTGGTTTCGATCCAATCGAACCTACAATCGACATCAAATCACCCTCCGATTTGATTTTATACACATCCAATGTCACAAAATCAAAATTACCAAGACATTAAAGGGCATTACTCATTCGGCCAAGGTGGAATTTTTGGGGGGAAAATCATCCAATGCATTTTTCATAAAATTGATTCCATGTAACATCATTCTATATACATGTAAGCATTCTTATTAATCAAATTTCACAAGAACATGCTTCAATCAATTTCATCACACCATTCGGCCAACATCAATGTTTTGGGGAAAATTATTCCCAATCAATTTTCAACAAATTGGTCCAACCAAAATGCAATAAATCATGTTATAAGCATACTCAAACAAGCAATTTATTCAAATCATGCTCAAACAAAACATTTACCCAAATTTTAAAGCCCTACAAATTTCATGCTTGCAACATTAGCTCTGATACCATTGTTGGTAAATTCTAAGGTCCCAAGATCAAATCAAGACATGAAATTATGTGTGAACACATCAACGGAGGTAGCGGAATACTCACATTGATCGGTAGAGTCGATTTGAAGATAAATGAACCCAAAAAACGCACTGCCATGTAAGCCTACTGCATGCAGTCCACTGCCTACAAAAACAGAAAATTAAGTGAAGAAACGGAGCTCCTAGCTTCGTCGGATGGATCCCGTCTCATGGTCGAACCTCCCTACCACCTTCGCAAGACTTGTAAGTGTGCTAGCACTTGATTTCTCACCATGAGAAACCACTCTTGCTTCCCTTTAGCTCACGGTTTGGGCTTCCAAAACAGTCCACACCTTGTGAATTTCGTGAGGAGAGAGAGAGAAATTTGAGAGAGAAAAATGTGTGTAATGTTGTCAAATGATTTACCAAAAATCAATTTATATTTATGCCATAATTTTCATTAAATTAATAATAAAATTATGACACAAAACATGCAATGGCTTAGAGTATAAAACACTCAATTTCCATGCAATAACATTGAGTGCATTGTACACAATCTACATGCAATGACATTGAGTACAATGTACAAATCTACATGCAAAGCATTAGAATGACATGTGTCATGTGGGCCCCCACACGTTTCCAAATGAAAGTGGGCCCACGTGTACTCACCGTTCGGGTTCGATATTTCCGAAATACCGAGCTTACGTCGCGACGTTAATTCAATCGAATTTAAATAAATAATCGCGCCCGGCGAAATTATTATTTACGTCGCTAACGAATTAATTCTCAATTAACTCGTTTGCCCGAATTAAAATCTAATTTTAATCCGCGTCGAAATCTAATTTCGTCTAATATATCGAATATATTAATATCGATTAATTCCGAATTAATCGTTCTCTCTCTTTAGACGACATTTTATCCCGGATAAATATCTCCGTTATTAATCCTAGATTAATTTTCTCTCTCTTCTATTATAATCCCAGATTATTCAAGAGTGCAAGTTGTGCGTCATCGGTGGATTATCGGGAAGCGACCATGAGATCCCCGGATAAGTTGGCAGTAAATACGGTCGTCGGAGTGCCCGAATCACGTACGTACCAAGTACTACGTTCTACCGATTTACGAGACAAGGTCGACTCCTAGCAAAGCACCAAGTCTTCCCAAGTTCTCCGGACATATTCATCAAAGAATATCTAGATCTGTATCAAGCGTAGTATACTAATTGTATTGTGCATATCGCCCAGTATCGGATAATCACGTGCTAGGCGCTGGGGCTGGATAAGTGTCTGCCCCGTCCGAAACACATATCGGATGTCTGGTAACTAGTCTCTATAATCGGATATTCATGACCTGGTCATATATCACGATTGGATGCGCATCACTTTAAGAGCACTAATACCGTATCCTGCGTGACATCATCTCCATTACGACTGGAGTGACACTTCCGTCTTGACATCACATCCAATACACTACGATTCTCTGATAACCCAGAAGAGGTGAAACAGAACCAGTTAAGATCCCCACCACCCAACCAAAGTTTACCGATTGTCGTAAGTATTAGCGATGACAAGTCTCAGGTTAAAAGACTATACACACCTACCTTGATTTCGGCCTCCCATAGACACCTAGTCATAATACCAATGGGATTCCGAAGGGTCTATCCAGAGCGAAGCTGTTTCCCGTACCATCGTGGAAACACGACCTCCTATCGCACTTGCACAAGTATCCAATATATATATATGATAACTATGCCGTTGTGCCCTCACAACGCGCACAAGTGCAATACTAGTCTATTCCGCATTTCGATGTCCAGTCTCGATAATACTACGACTAGGGATATTTAATGATTAAACCTTGGGGACTGATACTGTCTCATATCATTCTCAGTCCAGGAACTAATCATAGGGACCTCTCTTTCATTTATATATCTATATGGTGATCTAATCACAAACGATGAGAGTGCAAATTCCTTATTACATAGTTAATTTGCTACAAACAACACAATGATCTGTGCAAATAGTGACGCTATGGGTCATATTATCCAACACGATCATTGCTGCTCTGATCGCAAAGGACTCAATTTTGGGCCATCCGTGAGCGGGGAGCCTACGGGAGGCCATTATCCCCTGCACCGCAGGCCCCTAGAGGGGGTGGGGTGGGGCAATGATCCGCGACACCTAGGAAGACGTGCACTCGGTCTAAAGTCTTGGAGCGCAACTTGCCTTCAAAGACTTGATGGTTCACGGGATTCTACAATCCACACCAAGTATCGCATTTCGCTCCATTCTATATTGATGCGAGAGTCGAGGTATCTGTTGCCGAGAGTCGTTATAGATAGAGTGAAGGAAGGTGAGTGTCCTATAGCACACCGTGTCCAAGGCCCTGAGAGCGTACTCTCTCATTATATTTCCTTGGCGCAGACATGTGCCAGGGATTCGTTGTTCACCCCAGTGGGGAACGAGACTAGTCCTGCACCCGCGGAGACGTGGGGGTGCGGCCGTGAAGCTATCACTCCCCACGATTGTTATAAGGCTATAGACTCGTTAAATATATCATGTGTAGCATGCGTTCGACCCAAAACATCTAGGTTATCATAGACCTGTTCTTGCCTCAAACTTCATTGGCCTAAGCGGTCATAGTCCCTCTAAGAAGCTGGACACGGAGGGATACCTCCGCATGGCGAGTTAGGTGGCTGAGGTCTCGTGCGTTCAATGGATAACGCAGGGCTAGGCAACGCAAGCAAAGGAAAACCTTGTCCAGGACAGAGCGACGAAAGCCAAGTGAAGGCCATGGACCAAACACGCAAAATCAAGGCAAGGCCTTGTGCGAGGTCCAAAACGAGCAAGCAAGCCAAGGCTTTCGGTTGGCGCGCTCAGGTAAGGAAAACAATGCCAGCGATGGGAAGCCATGCCCAAAGGCCATGCAAGGCCATGATAGATGCTCCATTGCCATTTATAGAGG
>SKCR01001649.1:0-28419 GCA_019454045.1 Zanthoxylum bungeanum | reverse complement strand
TAATGGAGTATACAATCTGTATCAGGTGTAGTATACATAGTATTGCGTATTGCGATCCAGTATCAGATATCACATGCAAGGCCTGGGGCTGGAATAGTGTCTGCCCCGTACGAAGCATATATCGGATTACAAGCAACTAGTCTCTTTAATCGGATAATCATGACCATGTCATATTATCCCGATGGTTGCAACCATTTAGAGTACCAGTTCTGTATCCCTGCGTGATCATCATCTCCATATGACTGAAGTGATACTTCCATCTTGACATAACACCCAATACACTACGATGCTCAATAAACCCAGAAGAGGCGTACACAGAACCTGTTAAAGTCCTGGACGACCAAAAATAAAGTGTATTGATTGTCGCAAGTACTAGCGATGCAAGTCTCAGGTTAAGACCAAATACACCTACCCTGATGTGGATTCCCATATAACAGAGTCATACTACCAATGGGATTCCGCGGGGTCTATCCAGAGCGAAGCTGTTTCCGTACCATCGGTAAACACAACCTCCTATCACACTTGCATAAGTATCCAATACTTAAATATATGAGAACTATGCCGTTACGCTTCCATAACTTGCACAAGTGCAATACTAGTCTATTCCGCATTATCGATGTCCAATCTCGATAATACTACGGCTAGGGATATTTAATGATTAAACCGTTATAGATTGATACTGTCTCATATCTTATAATCCGGAACTAATCATAAGGACTTTTATCATTTATATATTTAAGTAATCAAATTACAAAATGATAAAATGCAATTTCCATTACTACATAATTAATTTGTACAAAACCCACAATGTCTTTTACAAATAGTGACGCTATAGGTCATAATTGTCTAACAATATCCCACTTGGCCTATAGCCAGTCACTCAAGCATCTAATACCTGAACTATGTACATATCGCTCAAACTTTTACTGAGGAATAGCTTTCGTCAGTAGATCTGCAATCTTGTCCTCTGATGCGACCTTCTCGATCTTCACATCGCCAAGATGTATGATCTCACGAATCAGATGGAAACGTCGAAGAACATGCTTGGATCGTTGATGAGATCGCGATTCCTTAGCCTGCGCTATAGCCCCGTTATTGTCACAATACAATGAAACAGACTCAGCTGCTAACAGAACTACTCCTAATCCAATTAGGAATTTATGGATCCAAACTGCCTCTTTTGCTGCTTCCGCTGCTGCAATATACTCTGCTTCTGTTATTGAATCGGCAACAGTCTCTTGCTTGGAAGATTTCTAGCTTATTGCTCCGTTATTCAAACAAAATATGTACCCTGATTGCGACTTACAGTCGTTTTTATCGTTTGGAAACTTGCATCGGTATACCCAGTTACCTCAAGTTCTCCATCTCCATAGATTAAGAAAGCATCATTAGTTCGTCTAATATACTTAAGGATATTCTTAACCGCCATCCAGTGACCATCACCTGGATCGACCTGATAGCGACTACAAATGCTCAAAGCATACGAGACATCAGGTCGTGTACATATCATTGTTGGGTTTCTATTAAATCCTAAGGATCAAATCAAGTAATGGAACATATATATGTGAATACTCGTAAAAGCATGGCGGAATCATACTTACAACGATCAGATTTTACGATGCGAGGAACAACAAAAATCTTCATACTTTTCCCTCCTTGAGCTCTCGGCATTTGAGGAATTTTGTGCTCCAAATTCGGTCCAAGCTCCAAGCTTTCGAATGGTGATTCCAAGCTCACAAGTCGCTTTCCCTATCACCTTCGCAAGACCCTTAAAGCGTGCTAGCACTTCCGGAAATTTTGCCACAAAACTTCCTATGTTTCTCCTACAACTCATGGCATTTGCAGTGAAAATAGGGAAGAAAATGCCTAAGCCGAGAGAGAGGAGAGAGTGAGAGAGATGAAGATGTGTTTTTTGTGTGTGTTAGATAATTGATTTCTAAAATCAATTAAAACATATACCAAATTTTTGAATTTCAAAAAGTCAAAAGGGACAAGCATTAAAGCTCTCCAACTACCACCATCAATCACAAATGACAAGTTGTCACATCACTCAAAGTGACTAGACATCACATCAATTGATTGACTAGTGATTTTACGCTGATGTGACTTATGGACCGCACTTAAATTCACAATGCGAGTGCGCCCGCAAACACTCCCGGACTTGGGTTCGCTAATTCCAAATTAACGATTTTTCTGTTGCGACGTAATTAAATAATTATTCCTAGCAAAATTACCATTCATGTCGCTAACGAATTAATTCTAAATTAACTCGTTCGCCCGAATGAAAATCTAATTTCAATTTCGCGTCGAAATCCAATTTCGTATAATATATCGAATATATTATTTTATCGATTAATTCCAAATTAATCATTCTATCTCTTTAAATAATATTTTATCCCAGATAAAATATCTCCGTAATTAATCCCAAATTAATTTTCTCTCTCTTATTTATTAATCCCAGATTAATAAAGTGTGAGTCATACGTCATCGGTTAATCATCGGGAAGCGACCCATGAGATCCCCGGATAAGTACCTAGTACTACGTTTTTACCGATTTACAAGACATGGTTGGCTTCTAGCAAAGCAACGTGCCTACCCAATTCTCCAGAAATATCCTTACTGGAATATGTGATTTATATCAGGCGTAATATACGTAGTATTGCATATTTCGATCCACCATCGGATGTCACGTGCAAGGCCTGGGGCTGGAAATGTGTCTGCCCCGTACGAAGCACATATCGGATCTCTGGTAACTAGTCTCTGTAATCGGATAAACATGACCTAGTCATAATATCTCGATAGCTTTAGCATATAAGAGAACTAGTTTCATATCCTGCGTGATCATCATCTCCACTATGACTGGAGTGATACTTCCATCTCGAAATCACACCCAATACACTACGATTCTCAATATACCAAGAAGAGGCGTACACAGAACTTGTTAAAGCCCGGGACGACCAAAACTAAAGTATATTGATTGTCGCAAGTATTAGCGGTGCAAGTCTCAGGTTAAGACCAAATACACCTACCCTGATTCAGACATCCATAGACACATAGTCATACTACCAATGGAATTCCGATGGGTCTATCCAGAGCGAAGCTGTTTCCCGTACCATCGGTTAACACAACCTCCTATTACACTTGCATGAGTATCCTATACCCAAATATATGAGAACTATGACGTTATGCTCCCACAACGCGCACACGTGTAATACTAGTCTTTTACGCATTATTGATGTCCATCTCGATAATACTTTGACTAGGGATATTTAATGATTAAACCTTCATGGATTGATATTGTCTCATATCATCTCAATCGGGAACTAATCATATGGACCTTCTATCATTTATACATCTTGGTAATCTAATTACAAATGACAGAAGAGCAATTTCCTTTGTCACATAGTTAATTTGTACAACAACACCATGATCTGTACAAATAGTGATGCTATGGGCCATAACTATCCAACAATCTCCCACTTGGCCTATAGCCAATCACTCAAGTGTCCTACACCCGAACTATGTACGGTTCGCTCAAACTTTTGCTGAGAAAAGCTTTCGTCAGCGGATTCGCATGATTATCATCCGATGCGATTTATTTGATCATCATATCGCCATGATGTATGATCCAAACGAATCAGATGAATATCTGAAGTATATATCTGGATCGTTGATGAGACCATTAATTCTTTAGCCTGTGCTGTAGCCTAGCTCAGCTGCTAACAGAACTATTCCTAATCTGATTAGGATTATTATCGACCCAAATGGCTTCAATTACTGCCTCAGCTGCAGCAATAATCCACTTTTGTTGTGTATTCGGTAACAGTATCTTGTTTGGAAGATTTCCAGCTCACTGTTCCGTTATTCAAACTCTATAGTACCGTTGTTACGACTTATAGTCGTTATTATCGGTTAGAAACTTGCAATAGTGAACCCAGTCACTTCAAGTTCTCATTCTCCATAGATTAAGACAACATCATTAGATCATCTAAGATAATAAAGGATGTTCTCAACATCAATCCAATGACTATCACTTGGATTGGCCTGATTGTGACTCCATAAGCTCAAAGCATATGAGACACCATGTCGCGTACATTTATTTCAATGTATGAGTTCTCGGAGAGTACCAACAACTTTAAATCTATCCCAATAGATCTTTATTCCTAGAATAAAGGTTGTTTCTCCCAAGAATTCCACGAAGAATTTTCATGAAAGCGAAGCTTTCACCGACTGTTTTACTGGAATGTCATTTCCAAGAAATGATATATCATTATTATTTAGGACATTCACTGTCAGTGCGATCCCACTAACCTCCTTATATACATGAGAATCATTATCGTTTTGAATTAAATCACACACCATTATGATTACATCAAAACGATAGTTCCAAGAACACAATGCTTGCTTCAATCCATCCATGGATCGATTTACTGCAAACCTTGTTTGCTTGTTTTGGTACGACAAAACCGTCAAGATGTTGTAAACATCCTCCTAAAGGTTTCCGTTTAAGGAAAGCGATTTTTTCCGTTCAGCTGCCATATTTCATAAATGAAACATGCAGCATCAGCAAGCATTATCCAAATGGATTTAACCATGGCAACTGTTAAAAGGTTTCGTCGTAATCGAAACAATGTTGATAACGATACCTTTTCGTTACAAGCCCATCTTAGTACGTTGGTATATTGCCTTCCATGTATGTCTTCCTTGAAGACTTAAATAGTACCAGTAGGCACAATGCCTTGCGGTACATCAACTAGTATCTAAACATAGTTGGTATACATGGGATCCATTTCGGAAATCATGGCACTTTGCCATAATAGGGAGTCGATACCTTGTATCACTTCCTCATACGTAGTCAGTTCTTATTCCTCAATAAGATTTACATCTTTATGAGGTGAGATCAGAAACCCATACCTCCTAGGATGTTTTCTGACTCTGTCCGACTTACACGGTTCTTGTGTATTCGAAGATTATTGGTATAGTTTCATCCTTGATGAACTATTTGTGTTCCATTAAGGAATCGGTGCCAGGAATAATATTACTATGATTTTCATCGAGTTTTACTTTCCTCTCACTTTCCACTGCATATAGGTATTCCTCTTAGGAAACCGCATGGCGAGGAATAATTACATTGTTCTCTTATGAGTTGTATAAGTACTATACTTTGGTTTCCCTAGGATAACCATTATTAGGCACTTATCCGATTTGGGTTTTAGTTTGGTATCATCCAAACATATGCCTAACATTCCCAAATCTTCAGGAATGAGAAATCCCAGTTTCTTTCCTATTAATATCTAATATAAAGTCTGTTAAAAAAAATTTTATGGAACCTTATTCAAGATAAGTTTTGCACTGTTTATGCGTATCCGTTGAAGGAAATGGTAGCTCAGAACGACTCATGATTAACCTTATCATGTCCAACATAATTCGGTTTCTCCGTTCAGACACACCGTCAAACTGACGTGTTCCGGGAGGAGTCCTCATTGAAAGAATACTATACTCTTTCAAGTATTTGAGAAACTTATTGCTTAAGTATTTTCATCATGGTCTAACCGTGACGGTTTAATACTTTAACCGATCTGTTTATTTATTTCGTGTCAATACTCTTTGAATTCATCAAAAGTTTCCGATCTGTGTTTCACAAGAAACACATAACCATAACGCAATGCCACATCCGTAAAGTCATGAAACATTCATATCCACCTCTAGCCTAGCTAGATATGGGCCTACTTACGTCACTATAAACAAGGGCTAACAGATCGGTGGCACTTGCACTTTTACCAAGTAAAAAGCTGTTATAGGCACTTTGCCTAATAAACTAGATTCATAGACTTTATTTGAATAGAATCAAATCCGTCCTAGTACCCACTCTTCGAAAGTGTGGATATACGAGTCCTGTTAATTATGTCTCAGACAACAATGCCACTTTTAAGTCTCAACTGATTAATTCAGTTTGAGCTATTTGTTTGTCATATTATATGTATGAGATTTATTTATATTCAAAATATAAATACTGTTATTAACATCTAATGTGTTTATCTCAATATCATCTTTATAAATGAAACACTTTAGTGTTCTAGAATATAAAGGTATACCCGCAACGGGTTAAACCCTGATATAGAGATAATGTTTCTAGTCAAACTAGTTACATTGTAACAGTTTCCTAATTTAAGTACACACCCAAAGATTAGTTCTTAAACTTAGGTCTCCACGGTCAAAACAGTGACTCTCGTCCTGTTTCCGACTCGCAGATCAATTTTAACTGAAGTCAGTGTCCTGCTAATCAGCAGATATTGCACACCAGTACAATTTATGTACTACACTTAGTATCTAAAATCCAATTTTAATACTAGTAGCGAACATGTTTATGAAAAACATATTTGAAGTCGGAGCCTTGCACTGTCTTCAATTCCTTCATGTCTGCCTTGTCCACACGGCAGTCACGCTTCTGTGTCCCCGTTTGCCACAATTTAGGCTGACATCTTGGGATATGTCCTATGTCTTCCCAGAAGATTATAATGATTTTGCCTTTGCCCCTTTTCCACACCCCAGAAACCTTTGGCCAAGCCTTGGCCTTCTGGAATGTTGAAGTAAGGTGCGCCTTGCGCTTCTTGCCATATTGCAAACTTTGGCTTTGTCTCCTTGAGTATAGCCATTAACTCTCCAAGAGTTTTCTAATGCAATTTAGAACTTCTAAGATCTAAGGATAGATTTATGAAGATCCTTCAATTTCATTATCATACTATAAGGATCTAATCCTTAATTATGAATAAGAAATTAATGAGTCTATTTGGCAAGCTTAATGGATTAAGCACTAAAGTTATCATCACATGATTATTCCAAATATCATGTTATATTATTTTCTGAACTCCGGGCTTAGGCCCAAGATGTTATTTTATCAAATAAAGTAACTTCTTAGTTTTCCGGACTATCCTGAGATTTTATTCCCAAATTGAAAATTAAAGTCGTTTAAAAATATTTTTCACCCAGGATTATGTTTTAAACACTAATCTTTCAATTATCTTAATTCTAATAGTCCAACTATTTAATCAACGATTTTAGGTACTATTATAATGATTACTATAGTCCAACTATATAATCAACTATAAATTAATAGGTTAAATTCAATTATATTGATTACTATAATCCAATTATAAAATCAACTATTAATTGAAATAGTTAATTCAAATATATTGATTACTATAATCCAATTACATAATCAACTATAATGAAATAGTTTGAATACAAACCAACTGTTTTATTAAAACAACATTAAATATTAGTCCAACTAATATATTAATTTATGTGACGAAAAATATGAAATGAGCGCGTATGGCAAGTAACTAAACGAATATTGCTAATTTAATATTTGCCTCCCACTATTTTTCAGCGAGCCTCTAACCCTCTGTTGAGTACTCGGGAAACCTTGTTTCCTAGTGGGCTAGGATCCCGTTAAATAACACACAATCTTGACTTAGGCCAACAAATTGTATGATAATTAACTAGGTAGATCTCTAAGATCAATTGGATCCCATCCAATTCCTGTATCCAGTAGGTGGACATCCAAGTCCGAAACATATATCCTATATATGCCAATATATCCAATATATTGCCTAACCTTTTTCCTCTGAATCAACTAAGCCTTGGCTTTGGCACAACAAACTTAGTGATCCCAGTTAAGCAGAACCCATTGACCTTGGAAAGCTTCGTAATCAATGTCGATGGACAAGAAGTGATCTTGACTTTGGCCAATAAATCACAACTTGGAAAAGACACCAATATGTAACAAAGCCTTCATGATTCAAACACATCCGCGACGGACAAAGGTCTTGACTTTGGCCAACAAACCAATGTCAGTCTTGGATCTTCAGTAAGAATCACTAAATGGAAGGAAAAATGCTTAATATGTAGTGAGGGTTTTTCGCGTGTAATTGGCAACCAATTAATTATCTTTGTTAAGGTCTCATCGTCATACACCCTTAAACATGCATTCTAAACACATAATAAGGCGCGTAAATAATATAATAATGATATGCGGATGGATACTTAACACATTGTTCCTAGAACAAATCTCTCTATTTCCTCTCTCCCGCTAGCACAAGTATTACTTCTACCCGATTACATAACACTTCTAAAGAAACCTCATTTATATTGAGGGGAATAGGTGAGAAGAGAAATACACAGAGTCAAGAGGTAATAGGCTGGACACGCAGGTCCAATTAATAAATTCTAATTTATTACAACAATTTCCAAAATTGCCCTCACCCATCTAATATCCATCCGATATACATTATTCATACATCGCAACCATGTATTCACACAAGCATGTTATCAATCAATCTAATCCAATTAATTAATCTGAATATTAATGACCATCCAATGTTCAAACAAACACGATTTGATTTTGCGCGAGTCCGACTCGTTTTGCGAATAAGTACTCAAAGTACGAATTCTTGAATTAAATTAAACTACAACATTAAATCCAATTTAATATGTATTTAATACTAATTCTATATTTAATTCCAAATTAAATATTACATTTTATTAATGTACCTTTACGACTTAGATTCCAAATCTAATCGTTACAGGTCTCAAAACCCAATTAACATCCAATGTTAAATTAATTTAAAGCCCAATGGGCTTTTAATTAATTTCTTAGGCATGGACTTTTGGTCAATAGGGTCAAACCCAATACCAAAGCCCATTTAAGGAATCACCTTTATTTGCCAAGAAACCAATTTAGGCCCATTAGGCCCAATTAGTATTAAAGGTCCATTAAGTCATAATTGGACTTTATGGAAATGGTTTTGGGCCCAATTGGATCCAACCAATTTAGCCTAAACCTAACTTGGTAAAACCAAGCCCATTAAGCCCAATTACAACTTTACAAGCCCAATTTCCAAAATAGGACCAATTAATTAAATTACTAAATTCCAAATTTCATAACTTAATTAACCTAAAGTGTATGCCATAATTAATTACCCAAATTAACATTTCCAAAACACCAATTTGTACAATTAATTATGCTCATTATCATCAACTAATGTCCAACACAATTGAATAAAAAAATCAACTCATTTTCCATGTTATTCTTGTCTCGGCATTTTGGGGTTTTACATGTCAAATTCAGTTTCAATCCAATTAAATCCCAAATCAACATTACCCAATGATTTCAACAACTCATCCAATGATCAAAATCAAAAATACCATGACATTAAGGCACACACGATATTCGGCCAAGCCAAACATATTGGGAAAATTTTGTCCAATTCAAAATTCATCAAATTGACAATGCATAACACCATGTTATCATAGTTTAAGCATACTGAAACAATCAATTTCACTTAAACATGCTAAATCAATTTTACCCAAATTTTACCCTAATCAAATTTCATGCTCAAAATGGCTCTGATACCATTGTTGGGTTTCTATTAAGTCCCAAGGATCAAATCAAGCAATGAAACATATATATGTGAATACTCGTAAAAGCATGGCGGAATCATACTTACAACGATCAGATTTTGTGACGCGAGGAACAACAAAAATCTTCATGCTTTTCCCTCCTTGAGCTCTTGGCATTTGAGGAATTTTGTGCTCCAAATTCGGTCCAAGCTCCAAGCTTTCGAATGGTGATTCCAAGCTCGCAAGTCGGTTTCCCTATCACCTTCGCAAGACCCTTAAAGCGTGCTAGCACTCTGGAAATTTTGCCGCAAAACTTCCTATGCTTCTCCTACAACTCATGGCATTTGCAGTGAAAATAGGGAAGAAAATGGCCTAAGCCGAGAGAGAGGAGAGAGTGAGAGAGATGAAGATGTGTTTTTGTGTGTGTTAGATAATTGATATCCAAAATCAATTAAAACATATACCAAATTTTTGAATTTCAAAAAGTCAAAAAGGTACAAGCATTAAAGCTCTCCAACTACCACCATCAATCACAAATGACAAGTTGTCACATCACTCAAATTGATTAGACATCACATCAATTGATTGACTAGTGATTTGACGCTTGATGTGACTTATGGGCCGCACTTAAATTCGCAATGTGAGTGCGCCCACAAACACTCCCGGGCTCGGGTTCACTAATTCCAAATTAACGATTTTTCTGTTGCGACGTAATTAAATAATTATTCTTAGCAAAATTACTATTCATGTCGCTAACGAATTAATTCTAAATTAACTCGTTCACCCGAATTAAAATCTAATTTCAATTTCGCGTCGAAATCCAATTTCGTATAATATATCTAATATATTATTTTATCGATTAATTCCAAATTAATCGTTCTCTCACTTTAAATAATATTTTATCCTAGATAAATTTTCTCTCTTATTTAATTAATCACAAATTAATAAAGTACGAGTCATACGTCATCGGTGAATCTTCGGGAAGCGACCCATGAGATCCCCGGATATGTTGGCAGTAAATCCGGTCGTTGGACTATCCGAACACGTAAGTACTGTAGGCATTGCATTTTTACACATTAGCCCAATGATGAGTCTCGTATGGAGGCAACTACCTCTTTAGTCATGAAAGTCGCGGGAAACGGACGTTGGAAGGGTAAAGTTGGAAAATGGAATTTTTGTTGGATTTAACCTCGTTGTTTGGCTTTGGGTTGCTTGTTGGACCTCTGTTTTAAAACACACCAAACCCATTAAAACACATCTCACAAATTAAATAATTAAAAAATTTAAAATACATGTCACAAACTAAATAAATCCAATTAAATTAAATAAAACACATGTCACAAATTAAAATTCATTTCCCAAATTAAAATATTCAAATTAAATTCCATAAATAACATTCCTAATTAAAATAAATCACATTCCTAATTTAATTAAATCACCTACCAATTTAAATAAATCATATCCTTAATTAAAAAGAACAAATCAAATCTATTCCCCTAATTAAAAGATTTCCTTATCATAAACTAAATTAAAAGATATCCCCAATTAATACACAAATCCTATTCCTTCTCCAAGAAGGTAAACCTCCTCCATTGGCCTATAAAAATAACCCTTCTCCACACAAACCAAACCCTGGCTGGCTGGCAGAGACTCACGACAAAATAAACAAAACAAAAATCACTCTGAAATTCCAAATCTCCCTCGCCTCTCGCCCTTGATCATCCCTCAGCGCCTCTTGCCAACACAGAAAAGTTTCCCACAAACCTTGATCATGCGTAAAGCCATTAAACCACTCACCACAACGTACCTGCCACCTAGCCTCACCCCTCCACTCGTCACCAACCCTTAAGCCACAACCTTCATCAAGCACCCAACACACCTAGCACTCCACTTCACGTCACAGCCTCCAGCGCACTGACCGGCGTAAACACAGACGTATAATGCAAGCGCACGTATCGTTCAAGTAGTATAAAAATATCGATCCCACGAGGACTTAATTCCTACTGTTGTTATTAATTATTGAATCTATTTATTTACAAATATCTAATTAAATAAAGAAGAGAATGATTGTTTGATTGATTGAATGTGGTTTTGCACAATAAATAAATAAATAAAAAGACAAAAGAAAATACTAAGGAAAATAACAAAAGACACAAAGATCTAGGGTTGTTATTTCTTTTAATATCATTTTAAAGATGAAGTGGTTATCTTACAGTTGGGTAATATATTGATTAATTAACCTGGAACACTAAATTATGTAAAAGCCTCTTCCGATGGTCAACTACAAATATCCAGTACAACTCAATTGAACCATATGTCTATGTCGACCAAATTACCTGGATTCAATAAGATTAAGTTCCAATTATGGCTACCCCCGCCCGACAGGTATATTCCTATCCTGTAAGGAAATCTATTAAAGGGTAATCTATCCCCAAGGAAGATCGTGGGCTATTGAGTCTAAAGCTGAAACCTAAAATCTCTTTGTCTAGTTCATTTTAGATTTACCAGATCAATTTTATTAATGGACAATTTATGAAAAAACATTAAGATTAAGACTCAATAAATAAATCTTTATATTACCCAAACTATAATTTAACCCCTTATAAACTGGTGATATTAAAAGTCATCACAACCCTAGATAAATAATTTAGTTACAACACATAACTAGGGGTAGTAAAAACTTGAAAATAAAAGACATAAAGTAAAAATGCGGTAAAGTAAATACTGAAAAGTAAATTATAATAAAATAAAATGCTAAGGTAAAAGGATTTACTTTTACTACTACTAATTTAGATATCTCCCATAATATAATATATAAACTTGTGATAACATTACCAACCAGCCATATAGGCGGTAACCTGATTAAGTCAAATTAAGTCCAACCGGCCATTAAGGCGGTAAAAAGATTTGTCCATGAACCTGCCATATAGGCGGTAAGAAAGTTTAATTACCAATCGACCAATCTGGCGGTATCCTTGATTAGTCAGGTTAAAACCAGATTAAAATGAATTACCAACCGACCAATATAGCGGTATCATTTTTAAGTCAATATTTTAAATAGTGAATATATTATATTTAAGGGAGATTAATCTAAATAGCAATAGTAAAAGAATTACCTTTCACCCTAGCTGGGGAAGTTACCTCCTCATTACTGAAAAGTAAAAACTGAAAAATTAAAGAAAGAAAAGTACTGTGCGTAAAAGGTAATAGCGGAAAGTAAAAACTGAAAAGTAAAGAAAAGAAAGTGCGAAACTGAAAATTAATTACTGAAAACTAAAAATAAACAAACTAGATACAATCTTCTTATTTATTCATTAAGAATTTCAAAGAAGAAAGTATGAATTTTACAAATGAAATGGCTTGGTATTTATAGGCAAAATTTTGCCACCATCAAATCATCCATCAAATTCTACACCAAATCCATTATTAATTTCTCCACTAATTACTCCACCAAATCCATAATTGCTCCACTAATTGCTTATCTTGTTTGGTGTTGATTTGATAATTTTTATTAATTATTAATTAATTAATATTTTGCTTTGAAAATGATTGATAATGACTTTTAATAATTACACTCCACACACTTCTGGATGGTTCATCAATTTCGGTCATGAAATCATCAGAATTCGAAAATATTTTCTCTTTAAAAGTTGTAGCACTTTGAGTCTTCTTTAATCTGGCACTTGAATCAGCTCAATCCGATATCTGAGTAAAACGTTATGCCCAAAATACGACAGATGCACAAAACTGGAATTTCCAAAACTGCACTTCGTCAAAACGCCCTTTCAAGTTTCCAATCTCCAAAATTAAAATATCAAGTCCAATAATTGTCTTTATTTGACCCATATTTCATCCTAAATGATTTCATTAAGACCCGATATTATTTTATCTGCAAAATAAACTAAAACACATCAAAAAGTTCATCAAACCCGAGAAACTAAATAAAATATTAAGTTAAATGGGGCGGTAAATATTGATATATTTTCCGCTCATCACACACCATTCAAACTGCCCCACACCCCACTATCTCCACGAAACCAACTCATCAACCTTTGGCACAGCCTGACCGAACGAATCAAATAGAAACAAACTACCTACACACGCCAATAGCTCCTCACAGCCTGCCTCACCCTCCTTTAATTCACGCACGCCGCAAGACCAAGAAACCTACACACGGCAAACGACAAATACAAGCCCACAAAGCCCCCTCACAGCCGCATCACAACCGCACCAAAATCCCTTCAAATTGCCGTGGAAAAGAACCTCCCAAGCAGCCCAATTTCACTCACAAACCACCTAAAACAGCCCCAACAAACCCCTGAAACTGTCCAGATTTTAGCCACAAAACAATCCCCAAAAACTGCACAAACCAGTCCCTTAATTGCCCCAAAATAGCGACCAAAAAATACAACAGAAACAGCAGTGAAACGGAGTAAAAACAGCAGCCCGAACATCAAAACAGTGAGGAAAGACGTTGAGTTGGTGAACCAAAAGAGTTGCGGATCATTCACCCTTCCAACGGACGTGTAACGCCCTTTCGTGAGACAACAAAAGAGGTTAGACCTGAGGGCACCCTTTTTACTTATCTTCTTTATTTTTGTTTATTTATTTTGATATATAATTGCATGAGAGTCGTTTGAGGCATGATGTGATTGTTGGATGAGCGGGATATGTTTTCCCTTTTGTGGTATATCGGATGGAAACCCGGACATAAATTCCATAGCCGATTCCGAATGGACGGTAGTATGGTCTGCACTCGGGATACAATGCCCCGTACCACTTAAGATACACATATCTCGTCTCGTCCAAATTTGTATTTGAGCATGTTATGGTCTTTAGGTTATTCATTTATTATTTAAAGCATGGTATAATTTAGTTTGTTATTTATTTGTTAAAGCATATTTAGGTTGTTCCTTATGAGTGTTATTAGTTTATGATGTGTTTGGATAATGATTTATACATGTTGATTTAATAGCTCAATATGCTCGTTGTGTTACATTGCGTGGAGTTATTTGAACGAAAGCATGATTAGATCTAAGTATCCATGAGCATGATTATTGAGTAGACTTGGTTGATTCATTGCACAAATCATATCATCACAAGTGACATAAGTAAGGGACCATTCCGAACCCAACGGTTTGAGGTCTTCCCATGCGAGGGGTGAGTGCGGCCTTAAATCTTTGTCCCGGTTCACACCGGGTGGCGACTCCATGTTATTTCGTACTTCCCAACTAGGCCGCGAGCCTAGAACAGCGTCGCCCAGGTTCTGTTGTCTACAGTCTTGCGACTCCACTGGGGATATTTTGAATCGGCCCTGAAATCATGTCTTGTGATGTTTATGATTTGTGCTTCAGTTAATTGTTTCTATAGTGAGTTGAAAGGGGTTAATCAAAGGCTTTGTTGGAGCTAGGTGATGGTTGGGTGTCTTCCTTCACTCACTACCTTTTCATAAGGAAAAGTTGTGAAGACACCGAGATAATCATTACTTGTAGCTCGTTGTGACAGACTAGTTTGGAGGACTCGTTGTTTATTCCTGACACCAAGCGATAAGAGCCTAAGGGGCTTGGGTACTTAAGAGAGCCTCGCTCCACCCTCCCTATGGGGAATCTACAACGGGAAATCCATTCGACAGTTAGTCACACACTGTAACTCGTTGGCACGTACCGTAAGGTATAAAAAAAGGTGCACTCACTTGGTCGCTTGAACCCTTGAGTGGGGAGTCATAGTTGTGGGTAATCCTTCGTCAAACGAGAGCCTTTGTCCACACTCCTGTAAACCCACATGTGAACCATAGTTATATGACCTATAGGGGCCACCCTTTATGCTTTTGATAACCCCATGCATGTTGTGTCTCATATATCACATGCATCTCATGCATACATGCATCATGTTAACCCTCTTGTCTTAAAAGCCATCATAGATATCCGTTGGGTTAGGGATAAAAGAAGACTTGTCAATAAGAGTTTATAAAACATGGATATCGGGGAAAAGGAAACTGAGGAACAGAAAATCTTACGGCAAGGATAGAAAGACCATGGTGGGCCAAAGAAAAAAAAAATTGTTGTTTGTTTTTAGTCCTTGATAGTTAGACATAAGTGCGATGATGAAATTGATTGCTTTAGGGTGAAACCTTAGAAACGATAAACCCTCGACGTGCTTTTATCTGATACTTTAAGTAGTTGATCTATGTTAGACTCGTAAGCACTTGATTATGGTTCTTAGCGGTGAAAACCTGAGTAGTTAGCACAGTGACTAGTTGATGAAATTGTAGGTCGGTGAATGACCGTTTGCTTAGATGTCTATCTTGAATTGCTTATGTTATGATGTGTGGTATGGTTGAAAATGAAAGAAAATTCTCTAAAGAAAAGAATCGAACCACCTATAACCGATAAGCGTGAAGCTACCCATGGGCGAGTATTAGGACCACCATGAGGAGAAATGCTACCTTAAAGGGTAGGTGTGTTGAAAAAAAAAAGAGAAAAAAAAAAGAAAAGAAAAAGAAAAGAAAAGAAAAAAGAAGTTCAAAATGAAAAGAAAAAATAAATACCACATTGAGCACAGAAACAAAACTGCAGCCATAATTGAGACATCTAGGTTGGTTTGATCCATCGATCCCGATTTTTGAAACAAAATCATTGAGTTAGCTTACCTGGGGATGAATCCGCAAAGGAACCTTTGCACACACACACTTTGAGTATGGCTTAGATCATTTATTCAAAGACTTGGATTTGAGTTGCATTGGGTGTTTTGAAGGTTCTCTGGTTTCATTACTGGGCATTCATTGAGGACGATAATATGTATAACTATGAGGACTATTTCATAGCATGTAATATAGTGTGGTATAGAAGGCCCCACCATGTGGTTCATCTTGACCAAGTGCAAACAACGAAAAGCAGAAAGCTAAACCAAGACTGGGGGAGACCAGTCTACCACATCGTGAATCAATGACATAACAAGATATTGGGTCATGAGACTAGAGAGAAGACTGAGCAATCACCTAGAGAACTGGCGGAAGACCTAATCCAATGGAATAGTAAATTCATTCATGCATTCATGCATACACGTAACGTATTTTGCAATCCTTTTTGTGTTTGTTTTGTTTTGTATACACAGGTTTCAAAGAAGAAAAAGAGAAAGCGGCAAAGACAAGGCAACCAGAATCAGCAACATATGAGTAGTAGTTTTGGGGAAGAGTCCTAGGGTTGAGGCCCATATCAGTATCAGTTTTGGGGTGAGGCCCACGTCAGTATCAGTCTGGGGGCGAGGCCCACATCAGTGTCTGTATGGGGGCGAGGCCCACATCAGTTTCAGTTTGGGGTCGAGGCCCATATCAGTATTCGTTTGGGGATGAGTCCCAGGGTTGAGGCCCACATCAGTATCAACTCAGGGTCGAGGCCCACATTATCACCAGTTTCAGGAATGAAGCCCAGGGAATAAATCCCACATTCAGCACGGTTCAGGAATGGACCACCTCACAACACGGTTCAGGAATGAACCATCACATCAGTATCAGTAGCGATGAGTCTCAGGGCCGAGGTCCATACATTAGTATCAGTTTGGGGTGAAGCCCATGTCAGTTTGGGGCAAGGCCCACATCAGTACCAGTCTGGGGGCGAGGCCCACATCATTATCAGTATCAGTTCAGGGTTGAGGCCCACATCATTATCAGTATCAGTTCAGGGTTGAGGCCCACACATCATCAGTATCAGTTTTGGAGATGCGTGCCCAGGGTCGAGGCCCACATCAGCGTCATATGAGGGCGAGGCCCACATCATTGGCATCAGTATCAGTTTCTACCGGATATGGCATCCTGGGGGCGAGGCCCATATTACATCAGATCAGTTCTGCCGGGTATGGAATTCTGGGGGCGAGGCCCACATTACATCAGATCAGTTCTGCCGGGTATGGCATTCTGGGGGCGAGGCCCACATTACATCATATCAGTTTTCCAGGTATGACACTTCGGGAATAGAGACACATCATCAGAATTTGGAATGAATCCAGGGAATGAATCCCAGGGCCGAGGCCCATATCAGCAGAATTTTGGAATGAATCCAGGGAATGAATCCCAGGGCCGAGGCCCATATCAACAGAATTTTGGAATGAATCCAGGGAACGAATCCCAAGGCCGAGGCCCACATCAGTAGAGTTTTGGAATGAATCCCAGGGGCGAGGCCTACATCAACACGGTTTTGGAATGAATCCCGGGAATGAATCCCAAGGCTGAGGCCCACATCAACACAATCGGGAATGAATCCCAGGGGAATGAATCCCACATCGCCAGAATTTTGGAATGAATCCCAGGGTCGAGGCCCACATCGTCAGAATCCAGGGAATGAATCTCAGGGCCGAGGCCCACATCGTCAGAATTTAATCCAGAGAATGAATCCCAGGGCCGAGGCCCACTTCACCAGCAGTTTTGGGAATGAATCCCAGGGTCGAGGTGCCCACGTTGTCGTTTATAGTTCCGGGTCGAGATGCGTACCCAGGGTCGAGGTGCCCACTACATCATCATATTCAGGGCGAGGTCCCTATTGTCAGCGGTATTGGGTCGAGATGCGTGCCTAGGGTCGAGATGCGTGCCCCCGTTGTCGGTTGTAGTTCCGGGTCGAGATGCGTACCCAGGGTCGAGGTGCCCACTACATCATCATATTCAGGGCGAAGTCCCTATTGTCAGCGATATTGGGTCGAGATACGTGCCCAGGGTCGAGATGCGTGCCCCCGTTGTCGGTTGTAGTTTCGGGTCGAGATGCGTACCCAGGGTCGAGGTGCCTACTGCATCATCATATTCAGGGCGAAGTCCCTATTGTCAGCGGTATTGGGTCGAGATACGTACCCAGGGTCGAGATGCGTGCCCCCGTTGTCGTTTGTAGTTCCGGGTCGAGATGCGTACCTAGGGTCGAGGTGCCCACTACATCATCATATTCAGGGCGAGGTCCCTATTGTCAGCGGTATTGGGTCGAGATGCGTGCCCCCGTTGTCGGTTGTAGTTTCGGGTCGAGATGCGTACCCAGGGTCGAGGTGCCCACTAAATCATCATATTTAGGACGAAGTCCATATTGTCAGCGGTATTGGGTCGAGATGCGTGCCCATGGTCTAGATACGTGCCCCCGTTGTCGTTTGTAGTTCTGGGTCGAGATGCGTACCCAGGGTCGAGGTGCCCACTACATCATCAGTTCGAGGGTCGAGGTGCCCCCCGTTGTCATTAGCAGTTCCGGGATTCGTCCCAGGGTCGAGGTGCCCATCGCACAATCAACTCAGTTCGAAGCAGCAGGCAAACCAGTGGCAGCTGGCGAGCCAGGTAAGTGAAAATGCATTGCATGTACTTTGATAGGATTGTCATTGTCACACACTGTACAAGTCTCATCAAAGTGGGGGCGACTGTAGGCATTGCATTTTTACACATTAGCCCAATGATGAGTCTCGTATGGAGGCAACTACCTCTTTAGTCCTGAAAGTCGCGGGAAACAGACGTTGGAAGGGTAAAGTTGGAAAATGGAATTTTCGTGGATTTAACCTCGTTGTTTGGCTTCGGGTTGCTTGTTGGACCTCTGTTTTAAAACACACCAAACCCATTAAAAAACATCTCACAAATTAAATAATTAAAAAATTAAAATACATGTCACAAACTAAATAAATCCAATTAAATTAAATAAAACACATGTCACAAATTAAAATTCATTTCCCAAATTAAAATATTCAAATTAAATTCCATAAATAACATTCCTAATTAAAATAAATCACATTCCTAATTTAATTAAATCACCTACCAATTTAAATAAATCATATCCTTAATTAAAAAGAACAAATCAAATCAATTCCCCTAATTAAAAGATTTCCTTATCATAAACTAAATTAAAAGATATCCCCAATTAATACACAAATCCTATTCCTTCTCCAAGAAGGTAAACCTCCTTCCTTGGCCTATAAAAATAACCATTCTCCACACAAACCAAACCCTAGCTGGCTGGCAGAGACTCACGACAAAATAAACAAAACAAAAATCACTCTGAAATTCCAAATCTCCCTCGCCTCTCGCCCTTGATCATCCCTCAGCGCCTCTTGCCAACACAGAAAAGTTGCCCACAAACCTTGATCATGCGTAAAGCCATTAAACCACTCACCACAACGTACCTGCCACCTAGCCTCACCCCTCCACTCGTCACCAACCCTTAAGCCACAACCTTCATCAAGCACCCAACACACCTAGCACTCCACTTCACGTCACAGCCTCCAACGCACCATTCAAACTGCCCCACACCCCACTATCTCCACGAAACCAACTCATCAACCTTTGGCACAGCCTGACCGAACGAATCAAATAGAAATAAACTACCTACACATGCCAATAGCTCCTCACAGCATGCCTCACCATTCTTTAATTCACACACGCCGCAAGACCAAGAAACCTACACACGGCAAATGACAAATACAAGCCCACAAAGCCCCCTCACAGCCGCATCACAACCGCACCAAAATACCTTCAAATTGCCGTGGAAAAGAACCTCCCAAGCAAACCAATTTCATGCACAAACCACCTCAAAACAGCCCTCATAAACCCCTGAAACTGTCCAGATTTTAGCCACAAAACAATCCCCAAAAACTGCACAAACCAGTCCCTTAATTACCCCAAAATAGCGACCAAAAAATACAACAGAAACAGCAGCGAAACGGAGTAAAAACAGCAGCCCGAACAGTAAAACAGCGAGGAAAGACGTTGAGTTGGTGAACCAAAAGAGTTGCAGATCATTCACCCTTCCAACGGACGTGTAACGCCCTTTCGTGAGACAACAAAAGAGGTTAAACCTAAGGGCACCCTTTTTACTTATCTTCTTTATTTTTATTTATTTATTTTGATATATAATTGCATGAGAGTCGTTTGAGGCATGATGTGATTGTTGGATGAGCGGGATATGTGTTCCCTTTTGTGGTATATCGGATGGAAACCCGGATATAAATTCCATAGCCGATTCCGAATGGACGGTAGTATGGTCTGCACTCGGGATACAATGCCCCGTACCACTTAAGATACACATATCTCATCTCATCCAAATTTGTATTTGAGCATGTTATGGTCTTTAGGTTATTCTTTATTATTTAAAGCATGGTATAATTTAGTTTGTTATTTATTTGTTAAAGCATATTTAGGTTGTTCCTTATGCATGTTATTAGTTTATGATGTGTTTGGATAATGATTTATACATGTTGATTTAATAGCTCAATATGCTCGTTGTGTTACATTGCGTGGAGTTATTTGAACGAAAGCATGATTAGATCTAAGTATCCTTGAGCATGATTATTGAGTAGACTTGGTTGATTCATTGCACAAATCATATCATCACAAGTGACATAAGTAAGGGACCATTCCGAACCCAACTGTTTGAGGTCTTCCCTTCCGAGGGGTGATTGCGGCCTTAAATCTTTGTCCCGGTTCACACCGGGTGGCGACTCCATGTTATTTTGTACTTCCCAACTAGGTCGCGAGCCTAGAAAAGCGTCGCCCAATTTCTATTGTCAACAAGTACCTAGTACTACATTTTTACCGATTTACAAGACATGGTTGGCTTTTAGCAAAGCACCGTGCCTACCCAATTCTCCATAAATGTCATTACTGGAATATGTGATCTATATCAGGCGTAGTATACGTAGTATTGCGTATTTCGATCCAGCATCGGATGTCACATGCAAGGCCTAGGGCTGGAAATATGTCTGCCCCGTACGAAGCACATATCGGATCTCTGGTAACTAGTCTCTGTAATCGGATAAACATGACCTAGTCATAATATCCCGATAGCTGCAGAATATTAGAGAACCAGTTTCGTATCCTGCGTGATCATCATCTCCACTATGACTTGAGTGATACTTCCATCTCGACATCACACACAATACACTACGATTCTCAATATACCCAGAAGAGGTGTACACAGAACCTGTTAAAGCCTTGGACGACCAAAACTAAAGTATATTGATTGTCGCAAGTATTAGCGGAGCACGTCTCAGGTTAAGACCAAATACACATACCCTGATTCAGACTTCCATAGACACATAGTCATACTACTAATGGAATTCTGAGGGGTCTATCCAGAGCGAAGATGTTTTCCGTACCCTCGGTAAACACAACCTCCTATTACACTTGCATGAGTATACTATACCCAAATATATGAGAACTATGCCGTTATGCTCCCACAACGTGCACAAGTGTAATACTAGTCTTTTACGCATTATCGATGTCCAATCTCGATAATACTCTGACTAGGGATATTTAATGATTAAACCTTCGTGGATTGATACTGTCTTATATCATCTCAATCTGGAACTAATCATGTGGACCTTCTATCATTTATACATCTTGGTAATCTAATTACAAATGACAGAAGAGCAATTTCCTTGGTCACGTAGATAATTTGTACAACAACACCATGATCTGTACAAATAGTGATGCTATGGGCCATAATTGTCCAACAATCATGGCATACATGATCAATCCGACTACCGAGGTGAACGGTATCCGACTCATATTGTCTCTCTCATCTTGAGTTTTAGGACACATGTCCTTAGATAGAGTGACGCCATGTGACACTGGCAACAGTCCCCTCTTGGACCGATCCATGTTGAATCTCTTCAACACTTTGTCAATGTACGTGCTCTAGGAGAGTCCAAGCAGCTTTCTAGATCTATCCTGGTAGATCTTTATTCCTAGAATAAAGGCTGCTTCTCCCAGATCCTTCATGGAGAATTTTAATGAAAGCCAAGCTTTCACCGATGTTAACATGGGAATGTCATTACCAATAAGCAAAACATCATCAATGTAAAGGACAATGAATGTCAGTTCGCTCCCACTTAACCTTCTTATATACACAAGGATCATCCTCGTTTTGAACGAAATCATATTCTTTTATGATCTCATCAAAACATTGGTTCCAAGAACGAGATGCTTGCTTCAATCCATAAATGGATCGATTTAACTTACAAACCTTGTTTTCAAGTCTTGGTATGACAAAACCATCAGGTTGTTGCATATAAACATCCTTTAAAAGGTTTCCGTTAAGGAAAGTAGTTTTGACGTCCATCTGCCATATCTCGTAATCGAAATATGCTGCAATAACAAGCATTATCCTAATGGATTTAATCATGGCAACGGGTGAAAAAGTTTCGTCGTAATCGACATCATGTCATTGACCATACCCTTTCGCTACAAGCCTAGCTTTGTACATTTGTACGTTACCATCCATGTCAGTCTTCCTCTTGAAGACCCATTTGCAACCAATAGGCTTTACGCCTTCTGGTGCATCAACCAGTGTCCAAACT
Organism: Zanthoxylum bungeanum; assembly: GCA_019454045.1. NCBI lineage: Eukaryota > Viridiplantae > Streptophyta > Magnoliopsida > Sapindales > Rutaceae > Zanthoxylum > Zanthoxylum bungeanum. Next base: position 5,709 of record SKCR01001649.1, on the reverse strand, counting down.
GTTAGACAGTAATGACCCATAGCGTCACTATTTTGTAAATGATATTGTATTATTGTACAAAATTAACTATGTAGTAATGAAATTGCCTTTTACCGTTTTGTAATTTATTTACTTTGATATATAAATGGTAAAAGTCCCTATGATTAGTTCCGGATTGTGATGATATGAGACGGTATCAATCCATAAAGGTTTAATCATTAAATATCCCTAGTCGTAGTATTATCGAGATTGGACATCGATAATGCGGAATAGACTAGTACTGCACTTGTGCATGTTGTGAGGGCACAACGGCATAGTTCTCATATATTTAAGTATTGGATACTTATGCAAGTGCGGTAGGAGGTTGTGTTTTACCGATGGTACGGAAAACAGCTTCGCTCTGGATAGACCCCGCGGAGTCCCATTGGTAGTATGTCTGCGTGTCTATGGGAGTCCGCTTCAGGGTAGGTGCATATGATCTTAACCTGAGACTTGCATCGCTAGTACTTACGACAATCGGTAAACTTTAGTTTTGGTGGTCCAGGGATTTAACGGGTTCTGTGTACACCTCTTCCGGGTTTATCGAGAATCGTAGTGTATTGGGTGTGATGTCAAGATGGAAGTATCACTTCAGACATATGGAGATGATGATCGCGAGGGATACAGAACTAGTACTCTATAATGGTTGCAACCATCGGGATAATATGACTAGGTCAGGATTATCCGATTCAAAGAGACTGGTTGCCTGATGTCCGATATGTGTATCGTACGGGGCAGACACATCTCCAGCCCCAGGCCTTACATGTGATCATCCGATACTGGTTCGATATACACTATACTACGGTATATTACGCCTGTTATAGATCTTATATTCCAATAAGAATATTTCTAGAGAATTGGGCAGACATGGCGTTTTGCTAGAGGCTAACCTTGTCTTGTAAATCGGTAAAAACGTAGTACTTGGTACGTACGTGTTCAGATAGTTCGACAACCGGATTTACTGCCAACATATCTAGAGATCTCTTGGGTTGCTTCCCGAAGATTCACCAATGACGTATGATTCAAACTCGATTAATCTTGGATTAATTACGGAGAGACTTTATCTGGGTAAAGTACTATATAAAGAGAGAGAACGATTAATTTGGAATTAATCGTAAAATTATTATATTCGATATAATAATCGAAATTCGATTTCGACGCGAAATTAAAATTAGATTTTAATTCGGGCAAACGAGTTAATTTAGAATTAATTCGTTAGCGACGTAAATAATAATTTCGCTAGGCGCAATTATTTATTTAAATTCGATTTAATTAACGTCGCGACGTAAGTTCGGTATTTCGGAAATATCGAACCCGAACGCGTGAGTGCACGTGGGCCCACTTTCATTTGGAAACGTGTGGGGCCCACATGACACATGTCATTATATGCATTATTTAATTGTTGATGCATTGGCATGGAGATAGTGTACAATGCACTCAAGGGTTTTGCATGGAAATGAGTGTTTGACACTCTAAGCCATTGCATGATTTGTGTCATAAGTTTATTATTAATTAATAATATTATGGCATAAATATAATTGATTTTTGTAACAAAAAATCAGATCTCTCCTCTCTCTCACATTGCCGAAAACTTCACTGCAGTTTTGGCTCTCCACTTTTCTGTTTTGTTGCAAAAACTTGAAGAATTTGTGTATGTTTGGAACATAAAATACACATCTTTGGCTAGCACCATCAAGGGATCATACAAAGGTGTTATGGGAAACTCATCTTAGAGCTTGGAAGGATCAAAAATTGCTTGGAGCTTCTCTTTTCTGTTTGGCCGAAACCCTCACTGCACAAAGGAGAAATTTTTGTTTCATCAAACGCATCCGCATTCCGATCTTTGTGAGTATGATTCCGCCATACTTCAATATTGTTCATTCATTTATATGTTTTGCTTGTTCTTTTGATCTTGGGACATGGATTAGATTTTCCAACAATGGTATCATTGAGCTTAAAGAGCATGCAAATATATTAGGGTAATATTTGGGCAAAATTTATTGAAGCATGATTTGATGATTTTGATTGATTAAGTATGCTTAAATGTATGTTACATTATGTTATACATTATCAATTTCATGAAAAATAAATGGATTAATTTTTCCCCTCTTGGAGAGGCTTGGCCGAATACTACCTAGACCATGGAGATGATGATTTTGTTGTTTATAAGATATTGGATGACTTTAAACGAACATAAAATGACGATTTATGATTCGATTGGATTGAAAACGAAATCGGTAATTTTTCATCACCTTGGCCGAATGCATGGAAGAAGATTAGGGACTTGATTTTTGATTAAATAATGTTGGACATATATTTAAGATAAAAATATGATTAATGGATTAATTTGATATTTTGGGAATATTGATTTAAAGGATTAATCATGATAATACACTTTAATTAATTAAGTTATAAAATTTGGAATTTTAAAATTTGGTTAATTGGGATTAATTTTGAATTGGGCCTAAAACTATTATATTTGGACATAAATGGGCTTGGTTGGGCCAAGTAGATTTGGACCATTTGGATTGGATCCAAAATGGGCCTAAATCACACCATTTAAGTCCAAATGTAATAAATGGCTTTTATGTTTAATTGGGCCTTATGGGCTTGATATTGATTTTTATGGCAAATGAGGGTGATTCCTTATTAGGCTTGGAAATTGGGTTTGACCCACATTGACCAAGGCCCAAGCCTAATGAAATCAATAGAAAGCCCATCGGACTTTAATTAAACGAACATTAGATGATAGTTGGGCTTTGAGACCCAATAGTACTAGATTTGGAATCTAAGTTATAAAAGCACAATTAAAGTGTAAATATTTAATTTAGAATTAAATAAAAGGATTAGTATTGAATACGACTTAAATTGGATTTAACGAGTAGTTCGATATAATTCGTGAATTCATACTATAAGTATTTATTCTCAAAACGAGTTGGACTCGCGCAAATGCAAACAATTGTTTGAACATTGTATTGTCACCTAATTAAAGACTAATTAATGGATTTGATTGGTTGTATAACATGCCTTGAATGAATGAATGTGGATGTGTTGTTATGAATAGTGTATATCGGATGGATATTAGAAGGGAAGGGTAATTTTAGAAATTATTGTAAATTTGGAATTTATAAATTGGACCTGCGTGTCCAGCCTTATCTCTTTATCTCTTTGTATTCTCTTCTCACCTAATTCCCCTCAATGTAAATGAGGTTTCTCTTATTGTATTATGTAATTGGGTAGAAGTAGAATAGTGCTAGCGGGGAGAGGAAAAGGAGTGATTTGTTCTAGGAACAAGTTGTTTATATATCCATCCGCATATCACTATTACTTTACTTTACGCGCTTTATGATGTTTTAGAAGCATGCTTAAGGGTGTATGATGATGAGACCTAACAAAGATAAATTAATTGGTTGCCAATTACGCGAAAAATCCCTCAAACAATATTAAGCGATTTTCCTTCCGTTGAATGATTCTTTCTCAAGATCCGAAATTGGCATTGGTTTGTTGGCCAAAGTCAAGACCTTTGTCAATTGAGGATGTGTTTGAATCATGAGAGTTTTGTTCCACATCGGTGTCATGTCCAAGTTGTGATTTGTTGGCCAAAGTCAAGATCACTTCTTGTCCATCGACATTGATACGAAACTTACCTTTCCTCGTCAATGGGTCCCGCTTAACTGGAATCATTAGGTTTGTTGTGCCAAAGCCAAGGCTTAGTTGATTCAGAGGAAATGGTAGGAAAATGTATTGGATACATTGACATATGTATTAGATATATATGTTTCGGACTTGGATGTCCACCTACCGGATCTAGGAATTGGATGGGATCCAATTGATCTTCGAGATCTACCTAGTTAAATATCATACAACTTGTTGGCCAAAGTCAAGGTTGTGTGTTATTTAACGGGATCCTAGCCCACTAGGAAATTGGATTTCCCGAGTACTCAACAGAGGGTTAGAGACTTGTAGAAAATAGTGGGAGGCTAGTATTGAATTTGCAATTTCATTCAGATACTTAGCTTTACGCGCTTACAAAATTTTTTCGTCAATATTTTAACAATTAGTTGGACTAATAAAATGTTATTTTTCTTGTAACAGTTTGACTGTACCCATATATCGTTAACTAGATAGTTGGACTATCGTAGTTAAGATGGCAAGCAAGGTAAATGTCCGAGACATCATCATGGGTGACAATGTCTTTAAGGGGACAAACTTCGCTGATTGGGAAATGAACCTAAGGATAGTCATTGGGGCGGAGAGGATACTGTATACGATACAAAGACCTCTCGGGCCTAAGCCCACTGAGCCACTTGAGCTGGAGTTATGGAAAACTCACAGTGATGATTGTGACACGGCTCAGTCGATCATGCTTGCTTCAATGACTCAACACTTTTGCCCCCAGAATAGGGACTTGGATCCTTATAATATGATGGCAAGATTGCAAGATCTTCACCGCACTAATAAGCGGATGGCAAGGTACGAGTTGGTGAAGAAAATCTTTCGCTCCCGTATGACTGATGGTAGTTCTGTAGAGGTCCATGGGACTCAAATGATAGCCGATCTTGATGAATTGGCTAATATGGGTATAGTCTTGGAGGCTGAGCTGGCTATAGATGTAATTCTACAGTCACTACCCGATACTTGGAACAGATTGTCATCAACTACAAATTGATGAATTCGGATGATACTCTTGGAGAGTTATTGTCGATTCTCAAGGAGTCAGAGAAAGAGCTTCTGAAAGGCAACAAGCGCGAGGCGCACTTTGCATCAACATCTCAAACGCCGAAAGCTGGGCTCAAGGCAACTGGGGGTGTTAAGAAGAAAAGCATAGAAACAAAGGCAAGGCCAAGTCAACAAAGGCTTTTGGGAATCCAAGGACAAGTCTCAAGATGTTTGCCTGAAATGCGGCAAGAAAGGTCACTGAAGCGTGACTGCCGCATGAACAAGGGACATAAGGAGGACATACAGGCGGGCAATGTAAGGAGTTCAAATCAAGTCCCAAGATCAACAAATCATGCATGAAAATCACATATGAACACATCAAAGGAGGTGGCGGAATCAACTCACATTGAATTTCGGTTTTGATGTTTGAAGAACAAGGTGCGATTTTTGAGCTCCCTCCAAGCTCGGCAATGGCTTCCTTTGACAGTGGACTGCTCGGTTTTGGGCGTGTAGATCTCCACCATTTTCGGCCATTGAAGATCACCATTGAAGCTCCAAGCTTCAAGCTTCCATGCTCACAAACTCACTTCCCTATCACCTTTGTATCACTCCTAGAGTGTGCTAGCACTACTCTCCTTCATTTACTTCTCAAAATTTCGGTGAAACCAGAAAAATTTGTGAAGAAATCGGCTTTGAAACCGTGAAGAGAAAGAGAAAAGAGAGGGAGAGGAGAGTTACGTTTTTGGCTCTTCATTTGCCTAAAACCGTGAACATACCAAGTACAAGAGAGGAGAATAAAAAGCTTTTTATATACTTATTAATCTTTTACCAAGTAAATAAAATAAGATATATACTCAACTTTAATTCAAAAGCCAAAAGGCAAGGAATAAAATAATTTATATTTCACTCAAGCCTTTTAAAAGCTTTCAATCATTTCACATCACTATTCACATCACATCTCTTCACTTTATAAAGTGACACATTTGTCAAGTCACATCACTCAAAGTGACAATTGATTTGACGATTGACGCG
>SKCR01001648.1:0-28071 GCA_019454045.1 Zanthoxylum bungeanum | reverse complement strand
TTCATCATTACAAATGAATAAAAAAGTGAGTCTGAGTTCGAGATGAATAAAAAATAATTTTTAATCTGTCAACATTCACCTTACTTGAGGGTAATGGAAATGAAGAAATAAGAATCATTTCCGATAAAGTTATTTCCTTTCTAAAATTAAATAAAAATGGAAATGAGAATGAGAGTGGATCCCACATATTTGGGAATGGGGAATGAGAGTCTCATTCCCACCACCCGAATGAGATTTCCATTCTCATTATTGATAAAAAAAATTTATAATATTACCCATTAGATAATTAATTAATATTAATTTATAAATAATAAATAAAATATATTAATAATTAATCAATACTTAATTTAAAAATAATAAATAAAATTAGTAATAAAATAATATTTAACATTTTAATTAAATAATAATTTAATAAAAAAATAATTTAATACATTAATAATTAATTAAGTATTAATTAATTAATACTTAAATAATCAATAATTCATAAAATTAATCAATAATTAATAATAAAATAATATTTAATATTTTAGTAAAAGAATAATTTAATATATTAAAATTAATAATAATTAATAAATAATCAATTAATATATAATTATAACTAAGAATATTTTTATAACTTTTTAACAATTCATTATGATTACTATACAAAGTAAACAAATTAATGGTAATACTCATTCATTTCGAATCGGATTCCTACAGTTAAGTAAACAACTTATTCTGATTACAATTTACCATTCATATTCCGATTCCATCTCATTCTGATTACGAGTACGTAAATACACCATTATTGTAGAGTAAATTTCCCTCCAAAATCTATCTCTTCTACCAGAGTAATTCATTGATATCATCATTGTACGGGTGATATGATATCACCAACCAATAGTTATATAAAACATAAGAGTTTTTTTTAAAGGTAACATAAGAGTTCTGTTAAATAAAACTAATATTTATTTAGTTATTTTTTTATTTAACACGAAAGACAATATATTATTGGATTATTTCATAAATGACATGGAACCACCATTACATAATAGAATATTTTTCTTCCACTGAAATGTTATCACTGTCTTCCAATATTTTGAGGGATCTAAATTCAGTGCTGAGTAGATTTTTGTGTCGAGCTTTTTATAAATTATAATTGGTTGTTATTATATAAAAAATTATAAAAAATTAAATATTAATTGTCCATTACTATACATACATACGTGTTATAATATTATAAAAATGAGCACAAAAAGATCGATATTGGATCCAAATTCTATTTTGAGAGTGTACAATGAGAACCGATTTTGTTTTGTTTTATTTTTATTTTTTTAAAAAAAATCCTATGCTAGCTAAAATAATCATTCTATTTATTTTTATCTTTTAATTTGAAGAGTATCACTCAGATCTTTGTAATATCCTGAGTTTTTAGTAACAGTGTTGGAAGATTTTTGAATTAAAATTAAGGATTTGGAACAAGATAGTAATCAGAAATCAAAGTTTATGTGTTGGGAAATAGGTTGGAATATTTTTAAGTAAAGTTGTGTCGCGTTGGAAAAAACGTGATTTCGAGAACCGGTTACGCATTTTCTATTTATATCGTTTTACGCGCAAAAGTTTATTGTTTCTGCTATAAAACTAGCAAATGAACTCCGATTGAGCCGATTCTTGAATCATCAGACTCGTTTTTCTAAGACGAACAACTTTCATGTTGAGCACGTTTCGATATCAGAAGGGCTTCCAAAATATAAATTTTTGAGAACATTCCATGGTAGGGACCTGATTGTAATTTTCGGGAAACATTTCTATAAATACAGTCATGTTTCCATAATTGCAAAAAAAAAATCAAAAACACTCTTTCACCTTTCACCCAACCCTCTTCTTCAAAATCGATCATTTGCTGTTTGAGGTTCGTCGGTCGGCCATCTGGCAACCATCAGTCGTCTGACGGTCCAGAGGGGTACGCCCAGTCACCCCCTGTCTGAAGGTGGCTAGCAGCGGCCCCGGATCACCGCCGGTGACGAGAAAGAGATAAGAATATGCACGCACGTGGGTTTCTTGATTCCGGCCCGTCGTTTCTTTTCACGGGCCAAGCCACCCGTCAAATCAAAGCTCTCGGAGAGTACTACATGGTTGCAGTGTCGGTTTTATGGAATGACGCTTGGTTTCACGTGAATCTAGAGAATGAGATTCAGATGAATAGTGACCATGATGAACAGTAGCTCCGATTTGAAATCCGTCGATTCCAGCGCGTTCGAGGGATTGTTTGGCGTTCGTATATGGCCTCGAAATCTCGGTAAGACCTCCGGTAAAAATCCACAATTTTCAAGTTTATAGTTAAATGTCCGAATGTATCCAGTAGCTTCGTAGAGTAGAGTATTGATATAAATTGAATTGTTTGAGTATTAGTATATTGAATATGAGTATTTGATAAAATCTGAGTGAAAACAGAACGAGTTTGATTGATCCGATAGAATATGCAAGTTTTCGGTAAAACTGGGTTTTTGCATATAAAAATGTGTTTTGGTTTTTATGATAGTTATGAGTTATTTATGATATTACGAAAATGTTTAGTCAAATCTGGGAAGGTTCGGAGGGATTTTTTTGGAAGACTTTCCAAAATCTCTTAAACCTAGAGTTTAAGTTAACTAGTGGCTTGTATTAATTTGTAACGATGATTTAAGACCATTGAAACTGAAAGTATTGAAATCAGACTTGATTTGATTTTTTAGGAAAGATCCGGGATTTTATCGTAGTTTAGTTGAGAACTCTGTAAGTCATGATTCTGACGGTATTTCGCCATTTGTTTTGACAGATGTGACTAGGACCTGGAGTACTCGAGAAGCCAGGTAAATATCTCATTGATGAATTGGTGTTTATATATATATATATATATATATATATATATATATATATATATTTGATTTGATTGATGAGTTTAGGATCAGACGAGAATAGATAAGAGATATTCTTGAAAAAAAAATTCGAGGTTACGCATGGTTAGGCTAATCGATTGCCACAGGTAGGGAACTTTGTTATTGATATGATATGAAGTACGGTATGGAATGCGCTCAATGTTTGTGTGGATGTATGGATGTATGAAAGTGTAAGAATCAGTAACGATATGTATACATGTATGTAAATGTTTGAGTATGTAAAAGTATATGTATAAGCATGTATATGTATATGAACATGTTTTCGTATATGCATATGATGTTAAGGTATGTATAGGTTGGGTATATGGAATCGAAAAATGGAACAAATCATGATTTCTAAATTGGTATAAGCTAAGCTCTTTAAATGGATAAAGTACGTGCGCGAATGGATGTTTTTATGAATGGATGTTTCTGATAAGAATTTTGAAGATAGAGTGCACTTGATTGATAAGCAAAAGACATGAAGATTATTAAAGGCTACGATATCAGAATTCGAAGTAATAAGTATGTTCATATGTTTGATGTACATACATATGTATACCGAATGATAAAAATGTTTGACATGTATGTGCTTGTGTATGTGAGATTGTGTCACGTGATATGTGTGCATGAGTGTATGTTAATTGGTTGATAATCTCGTGTTGTAGTAGTCGAGCTGGCTAGAAATCCATTCGGACGACATTCATCTCATACCTATTCTAAAATAGGTAATGAGTCCCGTACGAGCATTGTATGTGTAAGCCAACCATATATGTGTGTTGTTAGATTATGTGCTTTGTGATGAATTGGTTATTATATGTGCTTCGTGGTTGATTGCACGATGATTGTATGTATGTGTGAGTATAAGTATGTGTATAATATAACTCATAACATATACGGATAGTATATGCTTATGTGAAATGAGTGAATGATTTGAGAACTGATGTGAATATAAGATGTGTTAAAGCGTGTTTGTTAAGTTATATTGATACGAATTTATATGTAAGAATTCTGGAATTATGTTTGCATGAATATAAGAGAAATGTGATATGGTATGTGTAAATGCATATGAATCCCGAATGTCAAGCTATTGTAAGGTTATCGTAATTAAAGTAAGTTTAAGAATGTTTGTTTTGGTATAAAAGATAGTTTGTAATCAAATAAAAGGAAGTTTATTGGATTTATCGGTTTGATGACATTTCAAAGATGGATATTTGTGATAAAAGTATATATGTATGACTTCATGTTTCATGTGATTGAAGTGAATTTGACATTAAACGATATATTCTATGGTATTCGAGTTTTGCTTTGCGTGCTTTGAATGTTTTAACTTTTAGATTGGCGTGCGCCGCGCGCGCGCAACACACACACACAACACACACACACACACACACACACATATATATATATATATATATATATATATATTTGTAAATAGATATAAGGATTGCAAATGTAATAGATAAAGGGTTAGTTAAAAGTTGATAAAGCTGAATTTGTAACTTGGTAATGTTGAAAAGTTCCTAGTATGCTTGACTTTTTGTTTTGTTTGTTACATTAGCATGGTTACTTACTGAGTTTTATACCTCATATCAAACCAGTTTGTAGTTTTATAGGTTAGCACCTGACAGATCAACCACATCATCTTTAGAAGTCATGCTTGAGACGTGGATCATCGAAGCGGCAATCACCATTTAAAGTGTCCTGGGAGAAGTTTTAGAAGTTTAGCATATTTGATTTATTATTTTGGCTGTCGTGCTGAGAACGCTGTTCGTATTAAGTAAATGATTGATTGCTTATGATGTTGTGGGCACAGAGCCCTTGAATGTTGATAGATGATATGGGCACAGAGCTCTTAGGTGATGATTTTGATATGCTGGTGAGGACCTGAGGTCAATTTTGATATATGATGTTTATTTCAGGTTCGTTTTGATGCTGGAATGAGATCCAGGTTGTCCAGTTTTAGGATACATCATGCCGAATTTTTTTGTAAATTTAGAGGCTTATGGAGATGGGTCAATTATGTCTCCTCCCGGTAGAATCCTGTCTCTGGCGGGTTGTTACAATTATGGTATCAGAGCAAAGGTTTAGGTGTCGGTGACTGCAGGTACATGATATCTGATTGTCTGACTAAGTTTTCTGCTACGTATAGACTATATAGGTCTCATGTTTGTAACTTGACTTGAATTTATTTTTGATAAATGGTATGATATGTTATGATTTTGATTGATATAGGTGATTTGGATTATCTGTATATATTTTTATACTATGAATATATGTATATGTATAAGTGTATTATGTTAAAGTATGTGGTTTATATCGGTATATGTATAAGTAAGTAATGTGAATTCAATATTTTCTAAGGTACAAGTAATTCTATGATGTTGATAGCCTGAATTTTGAACTGATATTTTGAACCATGTTTTGAAAACTTGGAATTTGATTTTTGGTATAAAAGTGTTTTGAAAAGAAAAAGGAAATAAAGAAAGAAAGAAAGAAAGTTTTAAGGTGTTTTTATTTTGATTATAAAGGCTAAAGAAAATGTTTCCACCTCGACGCTTGATTCACGTTTTCATGTTTTGAGATTTATCGATATGTTTCCGTCGAGGTGCATGATAATATATTTCCGTTTCGGCGCTTGAAAATGGTTTTTATGTTTTTAAACTGTAAAACTTTGTCTTCGTCGAGACGCTTGAAAATATGTTTCCGTCACAGTGCTTGATGATTTTATATTTTTGACCCTCCATGGTGCTTGTATATGTATCATTCCGACTTGACCGGGGCTCTTGTTATGGAGACCAGACATCGAAAAATGGCTAAAAATATAAGTGTGTCAAATCAAGACAGTGCAACAAGTAGATGATAAAACCAAATTTAAGCCTCTGAAATCGTGAAACCACCATTAAGCAAGCTTAATTAGCTTTTAATTAGATTTGTATATTATGTGTTGTGTCTATTTTAGTTTTTTTTTTTTAAAAAATTCAAAACTCATGTCCGATAGGTCCCTGAAATTACCGACATGTATAAGTGATCCATAATTTCGTTCAAATACTTCATTATTATATTCAAACAGTTATTACATGGACAACGTACACGACCTTCCGCATTAGTAACTCGTTTTGCTGCTTCCATAAATTCTTCCACCCATTTATGGTATTAGATATTCAATCTATTGGGCACAATCATCCAACTTCTATCCATATCAAAACAAATATCTATAAATATATAAAAAAAAAAAACTCATAAACTAAAATACATACCTTAATTAATTAGCTAAATTCATAAACTAATATTTACTCAAAAATACATATTGGGTAAATCACAATAGAGAAAATACATACCTTAATTACCTTAGTGTTGAAATGTGATTGAAAATGATGAAAATGTGTGTGTGTTTTTTTACGTGAGTATTGAAAAATGAATAAGAAGAATGAATATAAATAGCAGAAGAGGGCATGGGCTACTAGTTTTTCCAGACTTTTTAGCTTCTCTAGTATCAATAGCGACGCTAAATGTATGACATATAGCATCACAATATATATTAGACGCTAAATAGTACAACATTTAACGTCGAAAGTATAGGTTACGATGCTAAATTATGAATTTTTTGCGACGAATTTCATTTGTAACCTTTATCGTCGAATATAGGTAGCGACACTGAAAATTACGATATTTAGCATGGCAACTTACATAAGACTAGATTACCAGTGACAATATTACTTGTTAAGTTGATGATACAAATTAAATAGACTTTGAAGTAAAATCTCCATACATTCATTTGTAGATATACTATAATCCAACACGGTGAGTTGAGAAAATAGTGTATTCAAGTTGTTGATGTGATCCGTCATGGATGTGAACTCACTCATACGAAGAGTGTAAAGTTTTATTTTCAAGAAGATCTTATTGTGTAGTGACTTGACCTCGTATAATTTGGTAAGTACATCCAAAATCTCTTTTACAGTCATTTTCTCTGCAACATTGGATAACACAAAATCTGCTAAGACTAGGTACAAGTTGCCCATAGCGTTGTCATCCATATCCTTTCATTTTTCATCGGTCATTCTATATGGTCTCTCATCAATTGTCGCTAAACAATTGTCTTTTCTCAAATTTGCTTTTATTTCAAGTTTCCATAGGGAAAGGTTTCTCTCATTTAACTTCTCAAATTCTAATTTTCATGCCATGTTTCTGACGACGATCAGTTTCTCACTTGACCCAGCTTTTACTATTTCATTGTGAATAGTATCATATATATGAACAATACAGTATACATGAATAATATTATATATGTGAATAGTTTATATACGTGAATAGTACTATTCCGTATATGTGAACATTCTCTGTGAACAATAACCCTGAACCTGAAGTACTGATACTACTTTTATGGGATCGTGGCCTGAAGCCGGCATGCAAGTAAAGTGCAATTGAGAACAATTGTTAGATCATTAGACTTTTTCTACGATATAACAATACAATAATAATTAGGAAGCTTAGCCCACAATAAATATTAACAATAAAATAAAACAACGAGACACAGATTTAATGTGGTAAAACCCTCAATATGAGGGAAACATCCACAAACAAATGTAGAAGGATTTCACTATGGTGGAAAGAATTTTACAACTTCTCTCTAAATACAAGAAGTGAACAATCTCACACTCTATTAGAATATGAGAACTACAACTCTCTCACATACTTTTAAGAAATAATAATATTTTTCTCTCTTATGATGCAGAGGATTTGGTTGAGAATTGAATGAAGAAAATAATGAAATTGACCCTCTATTTATAGGCAAATGATTTAATGTTAAAATAGTGAATTTTAATTTTTTAGTATTTTCTTTTTATATGTGTGACCCACTCACATAATAATTAGCACATTTAGTGCCAATTTTATTTGATTTTAACATGTAATATATTTAACACAACTAACAAGAATATAAAGATATTAAACGTTTACACGCAATTAACTTAATATAACATTGCAATAATACTAGCATAGATGTTATAAATAGGATATGCAATGTAACTAAAATAATATGTCAATTATAAATGTATGTAAATGAGTGACATATCATACCCTATATCAATACAACTGTTTTTTGTTCCAAGGGCAATTTGGAAATTTAGCCCTTCGAACATCCATTCCTGACTTCAGCCTCTCTAGCCCTCATCACCCTCCTATGACCCAGTAAAAACTCCAAGCTACCCCTCCTCGATATCCAAACTTTCTCTGGGTGAAAAACCACCATCAACATCAGTCTCATAATTATCGCTATCAACGAGTCAGTGAGTTGGTGTCGGGAACTTCAAAACAAAAATGGTGGTTCATAATGAGCCTGTGTCCTCAGGTCGCAGCTCGTTACTACCCCCATTTGTTATACTCATCAGGTCATGAAGGTATACATATCACCAAAGATTCCCTTTTTGTAATGATTGCCTTTCTTTCATCACCAACTAAAAGGTCTTCCTAGGGTTTCTGAATCATCCATAGGAAGATGTGAAGGCTTAATGGTCTTCTTTAAATGCATGTTACATCTGTCAGAATTTCTTTTTGCTTCGTCTCCCAGAGATGCCAGGTGTCGTGTATCTGTGGCTTGGCACCAAAAACTTAAGACAGTTATGATCAACCGAGCTTCTGGCTTCAATCTGGGATTATCATTTGATTTCAACAGCCAAGATCTCCCTTACACGTGTCATTGATCCCGTGCATTTCTTTTGATTCGACGTTCACTTCTTTCTTTTAGCACTTCATCTTCTTCAAAACACTCAAAAAAACTTCAAGTTATCCTCTGCATCTTTAAGCCCTCAACAACTCCAAGCATTCAACCTTCATCTTTAGCATCAAAAAATGAAAGTAGGGTTCTCTGATCTCACTCTTTATTTCTTTTTTTTGTCAACATGTTTGATATTCATGACTGATGTGTGACAAAGATGAACACCTTCTCCGTGCAATATTTATGTTCTGGGTTTTTTGAGAGTAAATGATTGTTGTAAGGTTCATTTATTCAGTGTGGATATGATTCTGGTTTATATGTGTATTTAAGTGCTATCCTAGGTTTTTGTTAGGGGTAGAAAGCATTAGTTTCTAGGGTTTTTTTGATGTGTTTGCCCTGGATGTGCTATACAGATTTATTGTTTTATCATTGTTAAGGCCCTTACAGCCTTTTAGGGTTATCCACTTGGTAGAGATGATAACCCAATGAACCCTAGCCCTTCATTGTTAAGCTCTACTAACCATAGGATTAGATTTTAGAATTAAATGCTCTGAACTAATCTTCCTCATCAGGTCTCATCTAGGCAGGAATGTTGAACTCAAAGTCTTCCTTACCAACTCATCTCAATATCCTACCTCCCATAGATCAATCCTCACATCGGACCGAGCCATTTAACATACACAACTCGAGATCATAGAGTGTAGATGATTACGGTGCAACGCTGGCCCCGTATGAAGAAGAGAATCAATCATATCACCGAAGGGTTCCCCGACCCGAGCCAAGCCACCCCGAACTCGACTTCGTTAATTTGGACACGGATCGGGCTTCAACAATAACTGAGGCTTGAGCTAGACCAACTGAGGACAAGATTCAACATCCCCGAGGACATCACTTTGAGTGTCCTAGAAGAATGGGATCGAGCAAGTTGACCTCGCGACAATCAGATGACTCTTTGCAAGACTTCTTCGATATGAGACTACGCCTGCCTATGCAAGGGTACTTCGCAAGGATTCTGGAAGCAATGAATCTGGCCCCATGTCAACTGAACTTGAATATGTTGAGAGTATTGGCGATCTTTACAGGATCTGGAATAGAGCAGAACTGGGGGAGCCATCGGTCCCCGAGTTGAAAAGAAATTATAGGATGAATGTTAACTCGAAAGAGTAAAAATGTTGGTATTACCTCCCCACTTATGCCAGGGCATAATCAAAAACCTCATGGACACCAACATGAACTTCAAAGACAAATGTTTTTGGGCTGGGTGCCCATGGGAGGCATTGGCACTCTGCCATAGAAGACGTCATAGTCCAAATATTTTTCGTGTTAGAGGTAACAACCCGTCTTCCATCTTCATTTGTCAAGTGTCTAACCTTTTGCAGCTTGATGGGGTGACCCATCTAAGGTCCATCACGAGACATGGGTAAAGAAAGCGTACCAGAACATAGGTAATTACAGAGACCTTGTCAACCCCTAGATCTTTGCTGACTCGGATCTTATCTCGGGCCCTCCACCACCTCAGTCTTGGTAGACTGGTAATTTTTAACCTACTGACCAACCTTGTTTGTTGTCTGCTTATCAGATTTATACTTGTTGTTTGACCCGTCATTTTACTTTTTTGATGACGCTCACACTTGTATGTTTTGTTGCATGTATGTCTGGAATGAAGACTCCCCTTTCAAGTTGCTTGGGAGGTAATACACTCTTCCCGAGGAAGGTCTAGTAGCACCGCGCCTGAGTCGTTACCCCAATCCCACTAGGCGCATGACATAAGGCATCAACACAAGCTTCTGTCTCTACCTCTCAGTCTATAAATGTTCCCATGGCCAACCAAACACCAACTCATGCCCCCAACCTTCAAAAAGATGCTTCCATTAGGTCGGGGGCGAGAAGCCCGAGGAAGCCGTTGAGAGGTCCCCCAAGAATAAAACCAAGGCCGGGAGGAGCAAGGCTTCTGAAACCTCCTCCTCGGGTAGAGGGGGAACACGAATACTAGAGATTGAGGACCTATATGAAAACTTCAAGGGAGGCGTAGCCCATCTCCTTCCCATGTTCAATTTTTTAGTAGAGCACGTAAAGCTTGACGAAGCAATGGCTTATGAAAGCCTCTCCTTGAGGATGTCCTTAACAAAACCGACCATTCTAGGCAAAGGTGAAAAATTCCCTTCAATAATATTTTCTTGAACTATTAACAATACCAACCTTATCCCCGATTATACAGCTGGCCTACCTCTTTGCGACCAACATGGACGTTCATGGCTAGCACTCTTTCTGAGAGGGGTCAGGCCCAGAGGCTCTAGAGCCAACTAACTGAGAATGAAGCTAATTTTTTGAGAAAGCTAAATGAGGCCAGGACCGAGATAATGGGCTTCTGAAAATTTACTAGGTCTTGACGAATGAGAGAGATTATGCTCGGGCAGAAAATTCTTCTCTCCACTGAGCTTCAAAGATCACTAAGATGAAGAGAGATGTTGCCCAAGCCGAAGTTGTCTTAAAGGCGAATGACTAGAGGCTGCCGTAAGTCAGGGCCGTCACACCCGAAAGTAAGCTTCAGAAGAAAAAAGAGAAATTGGAGAAGGCTGTGAATGAGCTGGCCAAGTCCCAAGAAGAGCTAAGGCATTGTTGTCCAATTCCCATGAAGAGTTGAGGCGTTTACAGGCCGAGTTCCCAGATCCAAGAAGAAAATGAAGCAATCTCTGACCCCGTCCCTACGTCCATGGTGCCTCCAACTCAAGATGATTCAAACCTCTCGTCTTCTACTGCTGTCTCTCCTGACCCATCCGAGAATGTACTAGTGTTGGACAATTATGACCCATAGCATCACTATTTGTAAAAGACATGGTGTTTTTGTACAAATTAACTATGTGACAAAGGAAATTGCTCTTTTGTCATTTTGAAATGGGATTACTTGGATATATAAATGATAAAAGTCCATATGATTAGTACCGAATTAATAAGATATGAGACAATATTAATCCAAGAAAGGTTTAATCATTAAATATCCCTAGTCGTAGTATTATCGAGACTGGACATCGATAATGCGGAATAGGCTAGTATTACGCTTGTGCGCGTTATGAAAGCTTAACGGCATAGTTCTCATATAATTAAGTATTGGATACTTATGCAAGTGTGATAGGAGGTTCTGTTAGCCGTTGGACCGGGAACAGCTTCGCTCTGGATAGACCCATCGGAGTTCCATTGGTAGTATGACTATGTGTCTATGGGAATCCGAATCAGGGTAGGTGTATGTGGTCTTAACCTGAGACTTGCATCGCTAATACTTGTGACAATCAGTATACTTTTGTTTTGGTCGTCCGGAGCTTTAACAAGTTTTGTGTACGCCTCTTATTGGTATACTGAGAATCGTAGTGTATTGGGTGTGATGTCAAGATGGAAGTATCACTTCACTCATATGGAGATGATGATCACGCAGGGATACAAAACTAGTACTCTTAAATGTTGCAGCTATCAGGATAATAAGACTAGGTCATGATTATCCGATTACAGAGACTAGTTGCTAGTGATCTGATATATGATTCATATGGGGCAAACACAATTCCAGCCCTTGGCCTAGAATGTGACATCCGATACTCGATCGTAATATGTAATACATTGTATACTACACCTAATACATATTATATATTCCTCGTTGAATATTTCTGGAGAATTGGGTAGGCACGGTGCTTTGCTAGAAGCCAACCATGTCTTGTAAATCGGTTAGAATATGGTACTGGGTACGCACGTGTTCGGATAGTCCGATGACCGTTATTTACTGCCAACATGATGTGATCCTAGCAGCATGGATCTATTTCGTTTGTTTAGGCTTATTTATTATTTATTTTCATATATGGAACCAACGTGGTTGTCCGTTTTTATTTATTATTTGGGTTAGTTTATTTTATTTAATTATAGGTTCAAAATGGGCTAGAAATTAGGAGTTATGTGCTTTTAGTTGGTAATGAGTAGTTTAAGGCTATATTAGTCTTTTTAGCTCTCTTAGGTTTGAGTATGTTACTAGTTAACTCAAAAACATCTCTTAATGAAGGACCCTATTATTTGTGCGTGAATAGTAACCTTTTCTTGAGATTGAGAAATTTTATCATCGTTCAGTGATTGAACAAAGACTTATCAAAGGGTTGGCATCCTTTGTGGCGTCCTATTTGCTGGCAAAATTCATCTGAGGCTATCTCCAAGGGTTTTCAAGGACATGTTCTTTGGGGGTCTACGGGATCTTGGATCGGGTTTCGTCTGTTTCGTATCATGTTTCGTATCAATTGGTATCAGAGCCAGATTCCAAGGTCTGATTAATTTTTATCCCTTTCTGTCACTTGCTGTTAGATTTCTGTTTTATTTAATTTTTATATCATATTTTCTTTGGGTCTTGCCCACAGTCTCGTTATTATTATTACTTCGTTCGGTCCTGCTGTGTGTCTTTATTGAATTCCTAAAATTTGTTTTCTTTTTGTTTAACCAAAAAAAAAAAAAATCTGGAATTGTGTTTGTCAGTCAAAATTTTTTTTTTTTTCCTTCATTGGCTAGTGCAGATCAGTAGGCAGTAGGGTTTGTTTGCTTTTTGACCTTTTTACATGAGAACTTGTTAATAAGCTGTTGCTGTTGTTAAAAAAAAAAATCAGATCTGGTCAGTAAAGTTCGATAAATTATCTTGTGTGTTAAGTTGTGCTAGGGATTGCCTTAGTGTTCCTTAATCGAAAAGAAAATTTTTGGTTGAATTTGTCACTGAATTTGAATTTGATTTTTTTTGTGTTTTGTTTCGAGTTTCATGTGGTTTTTTTAGTCTTATTTTTGTCTTGTCTTTGTCTTTGTCATTTTTTTTTGTCTTTTCTTCCTTCTTGAGTTTGTTTTTGTCAAGATGCCAAGTGCATTGGTTGAAATTATGGGGAAACCAAGAGATAATATCTCTCGTACCAGAGTATTTGTGAAAGATGAGGTGTGCAGTGTGATTATTGATGGGGAACAGTGGGCTAATTTAGTTAGTACCAGCCTCATGGAGAAATTGAGGTTGTCATTGCGAAACCATCCTAAGCCTTATATGTTGCGAGGTTTGCCTAATTGTGATGAGGTTAAGGTGGAGTATCAAGTCATGGTTGCCTTTACTACTATGAGGTTTCATGATGAAGTATTATGTGATGTGGTGCCTATGCTTGATTGTCACGTATTGTTGGGTGGGTCATGGAAGTATGATAGGCAAGTGTGGCATCATGTTAAGATGAGTATGTACATTTATGTCACGGAGCGGGGGTCAGTGATTCTTTCTCTTTTAACACCACAACAAGCCTATAAAGATCAATTAATAATGAAGAGGAGATGTGAGGTTGAAAAGAGGAAAAAAGAAAGAGCTGTCGAGTGCTTAGCAAATAAACATTCTAGTGATATTGTTAATGTCAAAGAAGAAAATATGAGCATGGTAGTGAGTAAGCAAGTAGTGATGAGTGAGTGTGATGCGAAGGTTGTTGCTATTGCTGAGGTGGATGACGTAGCTGTTGCTGGTGATGATAAATTTGAAGCTCAATACATGGCTAATTGTATTGATGCAATTACATGTGTAGTCAAATGTGTTGAGAGTGTTGAGCATCCAAATGAGAGTAGTGAGCCGGGAAACACATGGGTAAATACGTGTGAGAGTTTTGTGAGTGTTAAGCATGTAGAATTTGTTGTGAATGAGAATGAGAGTGTGAACTTAATTAGGAATCTCATTGGGATGGTGGGTGAAATAAAATTAGATATTGCGGAAGAGTATGGGCAAGAGGGAACAATACACAAGCATTATTGTACTAACATTGACATTTTTCTTCCATGTGATTTTTCATTGTTCCAGAATAATCGTCCAATTGATTTTATCATTACTATCTATGATCCGGGCACGGATTCGAGGACGAATCCTTTTCAAGAGAGTGAGAATGATGTGATCCTAGCAACATGGATCGATTTCGTTTGTTTAGGCTTATTTATTATTTATTTTCATATATGGAACCAACGTGGTTGTCCGTTTTTATTTGTTATTTGGTTAGTTTATTTTATTTAATTATGGGTTCAAAATGGGCTAGAAATTAGGAGTTATGGGCTTTTAGTTGGTAATGAGTAGTTTAAGGCTATATTAGTCTTTTTAGCTCTCTTAGGGTTTGAGTATGTTACTATTTAAACTCAAAAACATCTCTTAATGAAGGACCCTATTATTTGTGCGTGAATAGTAACCTTTTCTTGAGATTGAGAAATTTTATCATCGTTCAGTGATTGAACAAAGACTTATCAAAGGGTTGGCATCCTTTGTGGCGTCCTATTTGCTGGCAAAATTCATCTGAGGCTATCTCCAAGGGTTTTCAAGGACAGGTTCTTTGGGGGTCTACGGGATCTTGGATCGGGTTTCATCTGTTTCGTATCCTGTTTCGTATCACAACATATCCAGGGATCTCTTGGGTCGCTTCCCAAAGATTCACCGATGACATTTGAGTCGAACAGAATTAATCTGGGATTAATTATGAGAGAGAAAAATAATCTGGGATTAATTACGCCAAGAATTAATCTGGGATTAATTATGAGAGAAAGAATTAATCTGGGATTAATTCGGTAAGAATTTATCTATGATTAAATTCATCTAGAAGAGAGAACGCGATTAATTTTGAATTAATCGGCAAAGTAAATTTAATAGTTAAATTGGATTTTACTATTTAATTTATTCAATTGGGTTAAAATAATATATTGGATATATTAATTGAAATTGGATTTCAATACGAAATTAAAATCGGATTTTAATTCAAGCGAACGAATTAATTTGGAATTAATTTGTAAGCAACTTTCATAATAATTTTACTAGGTATTATTATTTAATTAAATTGGATTTAATTACGTCGCGACGGAAAATTCGTTTAATCAGATTAAACGAACCCGGGCCCAAAGTGTGTTGTGTAAGACAACTCAAATTTGGAATTTAAAAGTGGTAGGACCCACTTTATTTACATCACTTGTCACTATTCATGATGGGTGTAGTGGCTAATTAATATTGGACTTTAAAGCACACAACACATCAAGTTTTGAACTTGAACTATTCATTCTCATTTTTCCTCTCCCTTGGCCGATTTTGTCTTCATCTCTCCTTGAATTTAAGGTGATAGGGAAACTCACCCAATAGTTTGGAACCCTAAAAGAAAGTTTGGAGCTTCAAAACAAAGAAAGTTTTGAATTTTTCTCATCCGATCATTGTAAGTTTTTCCGCAACTTATACTTGATAATTCACACATAAATCATTGTTTAGAGATCTTTGGCATGTCTATGACACTAACAATGGTATCAAGAGCCATATCTAAGCATGATTTGATTCTAGGGTTCTAAACTTTAATTTGGGGATTTTATGCTTGGAGTGTGAAAATTCGAAATTGGTTATTTGGTTGTGTTAAGATGATAATGAATTGGATTTGTGCATCATTGGATTTGTGAAAAATTGATTAGATTCATTTTCCCTAAATTCAAACCATGGCCTAATGTAACCCTAGGGAATCTCATGGTGATTTTTTGAAATTAGACTATTGGATGAGTTTAAAGCATGAAATAAATCTTGTATGTTGATTTAATTGGATTGAAATCAAATTGAGTGTTATTTCTTGCTATGGTCGTGAGTTGAACATGTTGTTGTAGAATTGATTTTTCTTCAATTTGTGTTGGACATGAATTGGAAATGTTAAGCATGATTAGTTGAATTAATTAGTATTTTGGAAACATTAGATTAATTAATAAATTGTGGCAATTACACTTTAATTGGATTAATATGTAACTTGGAATAATGTATTAATTTAATTATTGTATTTGGGCTAATGGGCTTGGTTGAGCCAAGTTTGATTTTGGACAATTGGGTTTGATCCAATTGGGCCTAAAACCATTTCCATAAAGTCCAAATATTACTATTGAGCCTTTAATAATTTAATTGGGCCTAATGGACCTAAATTGATTTTTTGCATAGGCTGATTCCTATTTGGGCCTTTGTATTTTGGGTTTGATCCATTATGGCCAAAGCCCATGACTAAAGAATTAATTGAAAGCGCATTTGACTTTAATTGAATTGGCATTGGATGTTAATTGTGCCTTTGAGACCCATTTAGATTGGATTTGGAATCCAAGTCTAAAAGGCACTATTATAAGTGTAATGATTTAATTTAGAATTAAATATGAATTAGTATTGGATACAATTAAATTGGATTTAAAATTATAGTTCGATATAATTCAAGAATACTTACTTTGAGTATTTATTCTTAAACGAGTTGGACTCGCGCAAATCAAATCATTGTATGAACATTGGATGTTCATTAATCAAAGATTAATTAATTGGATTAGATTGATTGACAATATGATTTGTGTGAATACTTGGATGTATTTGTATAAATAATGTATATTGGATGGATACTAATAAATATATATCTCGGACTTGGAGCTCCACCTACCGGATCTAGGAATTGGATGGGATCCAATTGATCTTAGAGATCTACCTAGTTAAGTTTCATACAACTTGTTGGCCAAAGTCAAGGTTGTGTGTTATTTAACGGGATCCTAACCCACTAGGAAACTGGGTTTCACGAGTACTCAACAGAGGGTTAGAGGCTCGCCGAAAAATAGTGGGAGGCTAGTATTAAATTTGTAATTTCGTTTAATACTTGCTAAACGCGCTCTTTTAATTTTACTTATCGTCGTTATAAATATATTATTTGGACTAATATTTATTTTATTGCTTTTTCTTTGAACAGTTAGACTGTACAAGACACTACTCTACTTGTAGTTGGTTATATAGTTGGACTATAGTAACCATTACATTTTGAATTTACCCGATATCGTTGATTGAATAGTTGGACTATTGCAATCGAGATTGCTAGAAAGATTAGCGTTAGGGACATCGTCATGGGCGATAATGTCTTTAACGGCTCCAATTTTCCAGATTGGGAGATGAATCTCAAGATAGTCCTGGGAGCCGAGAAGTTACTCTATGTCATAGAGAAACCTCTCGGGCCTGAGCCCGGAGTTGAGCAAATAGTAGATCATGAGCTTTGGAAGACTCATCGTGATGATAAATTTAGTGTTCAATCTGTCATGCTTGCCGTAATGACTCCTCAATTTCGTCGTCAGAACAAAGGATTGGATCCTTATAGTATGATGTTGAAATTCAAGGATCTTCACAGATCTAATTTTAGATCTCAGAAGTATGAATTGCATAAGAAGCTCTTTCGCTCGCGTATGTCAGAAGGTACATCTGTCGAGCACTATGTGTCGCAGATGATTCTTGACATCTAACAGTAGGTCAGCTGGGCATAACCTTCGAGGCCGAGACTTCAATAGGTTTGATCTTACAGTCTCTGCCCGACTACTGGGGCGGGTTCGTCATGAACTATAACATGATGAACCAGAGAATACTCTTGGAGAGTTGATGGCTATGCTCAAGGAGGCAGAGCCAGAGCTTCTGAAGGGCAAGAAGCGCGAGACACACCTTACTTTGACATCCCAGGAGGCCAAGGCTTGGCCGAAGGCTTCTGGGGGTGTGAAGAAAAGGAGAAAAAGGGCAAGGCCAAATCATCAAAGTCTTCTAGGAAGACTAAGGACATATTCCAAGATGTCTGGCTACATTATGGCAAACGGGGTCACAAGAAGCGTGACTGCCGTGAGTACAAGGCAGAGTTGAAGGAATTGAAGACGGGCAAGGCTCCGGCTTCAGGTATGTTTGTTATAAACATGTCCACTACTGGTTTTAAAAATTGGATTTTTGATTCTGGATGTGGTACTCACATATATACTGGTGTGCAGGATCTACTGATTAGCAAGATACTGGCTTCAGATGAGATCGACCTACAAGTCAGAAATAGGACGAGAGTCGATGTTTTGGCCGTTGGGACAAATGTTTTGTATCTGCCATTGGGGCATGTAATTACATTAGGTGACTGTTATTTTGTACCTAGTTTGACTAGGAACATCATCTATGTATCTTGTTTAACCCGATGCGGGTATACCTTTGTATTCAGGAACACTGAGTGTTTTGTATATAAAGATGACATTTTGATATGTACAGCAGATGTTAATAATAGTCTTTATATTTTGAATATAAATGAATCTCAAACATATAACATGACAAACAAAAGGCTCAAATTAAGTAACACGGATGAAACTTATTTGCGGCATTGTCATCTGGGACACATTAACAAGACTCGTATATCCACACTTTCGAAGAGTGGATACTTTGACGGTTTTGATCCTAATTCATATGACGTCTGTGAATTTTGTTTATTAGGCAAAATTCCTAAAACTCCTTTTAGTGGTAAAAGTGTACATGCCACTAAACTGTTAGCCCTCGTTCATAGTGACGTATGTGGGCTCATGTCTAGCCAGGCTAAATGTGGATATGAATACTTCGTAACCTTTATGGATGAAGCATCGCGTTATGGTTATGTGTATCTTATGAGACATAAGTCGGAAACTTTTGAGAAATTCAAAGAGTTTCGACACGAAGTAGAAAAACAGACAGACAAAAGTATTAAAACATTTCGGTTGGACCGCGGTGGTGAATACTTAAGCAATGAGTTTCTAGATTACTTAAAAGAATATGGTATTCTTTCACAGTGGACTCCCCCCGGAACACCTCAATTGAACGGTGTGTCCGAACGGAAAAATTGAACTTTGTTGGACATGGTAAGGTCAATGATGAGTCGCACTGAGCTACAAATTTCCTTCAGGGGATACGCATTGAACAGTGCAATACTTATTTTGAATAAGGTAAAGTCAAAGTCTGTTGGACACACTCCATATGAAATATGGAAAGGAAAGAAACCAGGTTTCTCATTCCTAAATATTTGGGCATGTTGGGCATATGTTAAACGTTTGGATGGTACCAAACTAGAACCCAAATCAGATAAGTGCCTATTTGTAGGTTATCATAGGGAAACCAAAAGATATTACTTCTACAACCCACAAGAGAACAATGTATTTATTGATCTCCATGCGATTTTCCTAGAAAATGAATTCCTAAATGCAGTGGTAAGTGGGCGGAAAGTAGAACTCGATGGAAATCGGAGTGACACTATTCCTGGCACTGACCCCCTCACGGAACACGATCAGTCCATCAGGGATGTGACTGTACCATAATCTTCTAATAAATAAGAACCACGTAGGTCAGAGAGAGTCAGAAAACAACCTGAGAGGTAAGGGTTTCGGATCTCACCTCATGTAGATATTAATCTTATTAAGGAAGATGATTCAGCTACGTATGAGGAAGCGATACAAGGTATCGACACCACTTTATGGCAGGATGCCATGAAGTCCGAAATGGATTCCATGTATACCAACCAAGTTTGGACACTGGTTAATGTACAAGAAGGCATTGTGCTTATTGGTAGCAAATAGGTCTTCAAGAGGAAGATAGACATGGAAGGCAACATACAAACATACAAAGCTAGGCTTGTAGTGAAAAAGGTATCGTCATCAACATGGTGTCGATTAGGATGAAACCTTTAACATGTTGCCATGATTAAATCCATTTGGATAATGCTTGCTATTGATGCATATTTCGATTATGAAATATGTCAAATGGACGTCAAAATCGTTATCCTTAACGGAAACCTTTTGGAGGATGTTTGTATACAACAGCCTGATGGTTTTGTCGTGCCAAAACATGCAAACAAGGTTTGCAAGTTAAATCGATCCATTTATGGATTGAAGCAAGCATTGCGTTCTTGGAACCAACGTTTTGATGAGATCATATTACAATATGGTTTCATTCAAAACGAAGATGATTCTTGTGTATATAAGAAGGTTAGTGGGAGCGCACTGACATTCGTTGTCCTACATGTTGATGATGTATTGCTTCTTAGCAATGACATTCCCATGATACAATCGGTGAAAGCTTGGCTTTCATTAAAATTCTCCATAAAAACTTGGGAGAGGCAACCTTTATTCTAGGAATAAGGATCTACTGAGATAGATCTAAAAGTTATTGGCACTCTCCGAGAACTCGTACATTGACAAACATGTACGCGACCTGATGTCTCATATGCTTTGAGCATCTGCGTTCACTATCAGGCCGATCCAGATGATGGTCATTGGATTGATATTAAGAACATCCTTAAGTATCTTAGACGAACTAGGGATGATT
The DNA here is from genome assembly GCA_019454045.1 of Zanthoxylum bungeanum. Classification (NCBI taxonomy): domain Eukaryota; kingdom Viridiplantae; phylum Streptophyta; class Magnoliopsida; order Sapindales; family Rutaceae; genus Zanthoxylum; species Zanthoxylum bungeanum. Next base: position 7,322 of record SKCR01001648.1, on the reverse strand, counting down.
TCTTAGTAAATGGAGAATGAGAACTTGAGGTGACTGGGTTCACCGATGCAAGTTTCAAAACCGATAAAGATGACTATAAGTCGCAATCAGGGTACATATTTTTTTTGAAAAACAGAACAGTGAGCTAGAAATCTTCCTAGCAATATACTGTTGTCGATTCAACAACAAAAGCGAAATACATTGCTGCGGCTGAGGCATCAAAAGAAGAATTTTGGATCTATAAAATTCCTATTTGGATTAGGAGTAGTTCTGTTAGCAGCTGAGCTGGGCTACAGCACAGGCTAAAGAATTACGGTCTCATCAATGATCCAAGTATGTACTTCGATGGTTTCATCTGATTCGAGAGATCACACATCGTGGCGATGTGAAGATCGAAAAATCATTTAAGATGATAACCTTGCAGGTCCGCTGACGAAAGCTATATCTCAGTAAAAGTTTAAGCGACCCGTATATAGTTCAAGTGTTATACACTTAAGTGATTGGCTATAAGGCCAAGTGGGAGATTGTTGGATAATTATGACCCATAGCATCATTATTTGTAAAAGACATGGTGGTTTTATACAAATTAACTATATGATAAAGGAAATTGCTCTTTTGTCATTTTGTAATTGGATTACTTGGATATATAAATGATAAAAGTCCATATGATTAATACCGGATTAATAAGATATGAGACAGTATTAATCCATGAAAGGTTTAATCATTAAATATTCATAGTCGTAGTATTATCGAGACTGGACATCGATAATGCGGAATAGGCTAGTATTACGCTTGTGCGCGTTATGGAAGCTTAAGGGCATAGTTCTCATATATTTAAGTATTGGATACTTATGCAAGTGTGATAGGAGGTTCTGTTAGCTGTTGGACAGGGAACAGCTTCGCTCTGGATAGACCCCTCGGAGTCTCATTGGTAGTATGACTATGTGTCTATGGGAATCCGAATCAGGGTAGGTGTATGCGGTCTTAACCTGAGACTTGCATCGCTAATACTTGCGACAATCAGTATACTTTGGTTTTGGTCGTCCGGAGCTTTAACAGGTTCTGTGTACGCCTCTTTTGGGTATACTGAGAATCGTAGTATATTGGGTGTGATGTCAAGATGGAAGTATCACTTCAGTCATATGGAGATGATGATCACGCAGGGATACAGAACTAGTACTCTTAAATACTTCAGCTATCGGGATAATATGACTAGGTCATGAATATCCGATTACAGAGACTAGTAGTTAGTTATTCGATATATGCTTCGTACAGGGCATACAAATCCTAGCATGTGACATCCGATACTGGATCGTAATACGTAATACATTGTATAGTCTACCTGATACAGATTATATATTCCTCGTTGAATATTTCTAGAGAATTGGGTAGGCACGGTGCTTTGCTAGAAGCAAACCATGTCTGGAAAATCGGTAAGAACGTTGTAATGGGTACACATGTGTTCGGATTGTCCGATAACCGTATTTACTGCCAACATATCCAGGGATCTCTTGGGTCACTTCCTAAAGATTCACCGATGACATTTGACTCGAACAGAATTAATCTGGGATTAATTATGAGAGAGAAAATTAATCTGGGATTAATTACGAGAGAGAATTAATCTGGGATTAATTGCGGTAAGAATTTATCTAGGATTAAATTCGTCTAGAAGAGAGAACGCGATTAATTTTGAATTAATCGGCATAGTAAATTTAATAATTAAATTGGATTTTACTATTTAATTTATTCAATTGGGCTAAAATAATATATTGGATATATTAATTGAAATTAGATTTGAATACGGAATTAAAATTGGATTTTAATTCAAGCGAACGAATTAATTTTGAATTAATTCGTAAGAGACTTTCATAATAATTTTAATTGGTATTATTATTTAATTAAATTGGATTTAATTACGTCGCGACGAAAAATTCATTTAATCGGATTAAACGAACCCGGGCCCAAGGTGTGTTGTGTAAGACAACTCAAATTTGGAATTTGAAAGTGGTAGGACCCACTTTACTTACATCACTTGTCACTATTCATGATAGGTGTAGTTAGCTAATTAATGTTGGACTTTAAAGCACAGAATACATCAAGTTTTGAACTTGAACTATTCATTCTCCTCTTTCCTCTCCCTTGGTCGATTATGTCTTCATCTCTCCTTGAATTTTTTGCTTCAAAAATTCACCATTGCTAGCACTTTGGGAGTCAATTTAAGGTGATAGGGAAACTCACCCAAGAGTTTGGAACCCTAAATGAAAGCTTGGAGCTTCAAGAACAAAGAAAGTTTTGAATTTTTCTCATCCGATCATTATAAGTTTTTCCGCAACTTATACTTGATAATTCACACATAAATCATTGTTTAGAGATCATTGGCATGTCTAGGACACTAACACCTAGTCCCTCAAGAAATGTACCCGACCCCTCCATGTAACTTGTACATTATTTTTTTTAGGTAATCCCGAGGGAGCCCAATGTAAAAACTTTATTTTTAATGAAGATTCAATTTTTCCACATACGTTTATTTTTCCACATTGAAGCACACACCGAACAAAAACCAGAACTGGGGAAACTTCCACTTCACTACTTCATGTTGAAATAACTTATATTAACCAATACATGGGAAATTCAATCAAATTAACTTCAATCGTTCCCCCAATGGACCACACCACGAGCATGAACACTGACGCATGAGCCTACCATACCACAAATCTGAAATGATGATGTTCTTATACTTGGAAGGTTCTGACCCTACCAAAATATCTCAATACTGAGCATCCTCTACCCAACCATCTTCAACAGGACCCAAATTGACATGGATCATACGGGATTTTGACATAGGGGAATTAAACTATACTTGTGACCGCTTTTTAGTAGGGGCACAAAGATGTACCTGTTGGAGTTGGTGCTTGGAGTGCCAATCTGAATAATGTATTTATATTTTATTATTTATTAATAAAATAACCATATTTTCATTTCATACCTTATTAATGGTATTGGTATTATGCATATTAGATTGATGTATTAATATGCTAAGAATGACATCGACCTTAGAATAGTCTTGTAGCAATACATGAAACTAGGTGGTCCGACATTATGATAAGTATTACAATTGTAAACTATTCTTAAAGTAAATATTCCTAGTCGTTGGTTTTGGAATACGGTCGAATTCCTTTAACCTATAAGACTAGCACATGTCGTTTATTGGAATTGGAGTTCCAATAGTTTAAACCCGATATACCATGAGCTTTGGAAGCTCGTATAGACGTGTGGGTATTGGTTGGACTGAATACTGAATGACTTACAGTTGATTCCTAATAGTTGGAAGTAGACACCATCGTTAATAGGAATCTCCTCGAGTCGAGTAGCATATGTGATCCTTTGACTATAGGATAACATTAACTTTTTGTGAGATCCTCCACATTTTGATGCCATGGATGTCAGAAACCTTTCATGGTCTGGCCTCTAGATGTTCGTGGGTGTGGATTGATGCACTTGTTAATCAAGTGCGAATCAAGATAGAATTCGTCGGCCCGTATGTGTACCATAAGGGGTTTAGGTATCCAAGTAAATAAGTCATGATTCTTACTTGGTGGATCACCTATGGTGGATCGCATCAGTTCTAAAGAATCGTTGACATGTCGATATGAGATGTGCGCCTCAGAAACTTGACGGTGTATTCTATGTTTCCTAAGCACAACTCGGATAGCCTACGACGGAGGATTTGTAAACATATGTGACGACCTCGACTTGTATAGTTCATAAAGGTCGTTTGTGTTCTTCGTGAATTCGGAGGTGGCCGAATTACATACATATTAGCGAGGCTTATATTAAAAACATGTATGAAGTTAGAGATTCCCAATATGAATTGTACTCATTGAGCACTTGGGAAGTCGATTATTTTAATAAAAGATAATATTCGATATTATAATTATCAACTAAGATAATCAAATGTTATTGGATAACATTGATTAATTACTTTGACTTAATTGGATTAATTTAATACTTACACAAGGGCTTTGTCGTAATTTCATAATTATCTCTACTATTTGAGGATATTATAGTAACTTCAAGTATGTAATTATAGGTGTTTTTGGCTTGATTTAATTAGATTAAATTAAAGTGGCTAACATTGAACTAACCCATTTCCTAATCCTTGTCTTAATTTAATTGGATTAAATTAAAGTGGCAGACAATGGTGATTAGTCACACCTAATTATACATATTTGGACAAATTTGATTAAGCCCATATAAAAGTTAATTAAAACTTTTATTAATTAAAAATTGCTTAAGTTTGTCTATAAATAGCAAGCTTGAGCAATGGTTTTAATCAAGCTTAATAAAGCTAATACAAGCAATTCTTGGAGAAATTAGCCTAGAGAAGAGAAATGTTTAGAGAAGCTTTGGAAGATCTCTTCAACATTTCAACAAAGAGAAATCAAGATTGGATCTTGGAGTCAAGCTTGTTAATCCTTGGAAGTTCTTTAACCATTTCAACAAAGAAGAAGAATAGTATCAATAGCAAGGCTTAACCCCGCAACACATGTTGCATGTTTGACATGTATTTGAATCTATTCCTCTGTATTTTAATTTAATTATGCATAAGTCATATTGGATATGTATTGTATATTTTAAAATAAAAATTTTGACCTGTAACATCCCCAATCCGGGAAGGTTACTGTCAGATGACATATTCTAATGCCACCTAAGCCACTGATTGTAACTAGAAATACAACCATTTTCTTATCTTAATGTATTTTCATCTTAATAATATGAATGCATACACATTTCATAAAACTGTTTTAATACATGAACCACGAGAAAACATAAATAGACTTATTACTCTATACAATCATGTACATGTCATACATCAAAAGAAAATAAAAAGGAACAACACTATTTGTGAATGTAGGTCTGACATGATGGACCTATATGACTAGTGATTGCAGTACTACTCTTGTCCATTTTCCATGTCTCTAAAAGATTGGGTTGCTCACCAACTGGAAGATCCTGTAAAACTGGAGAATGGGGGTGAGTCCTAAAGAACCCAGTGAATGGAGCTATTAAACCAAAAAGTATTATTAGTAACTCTATTTAAAAAAAATAGCATAAAACTAACTTCTGAACCCACAGAATATAAACAAAATCTTCTCTTTCAAAACTTTTGTAAAAATCATTTATGAAGGCTCATATCTCTTAAATATGTAGAAAATTTGACGTGTGGGGGCGTTACGTATCGTCGTCCCGCCATACGCCTAATATATCTATGATCTCTGAAAACTTGATGCATGGGGCGTTACGTATTGCCGTCCCCCCATACGCCTAACTAGTGGTCTTGGGGCTTTATGTATCACTGTTCCCCAAGCCACTGAACTAGAGTAAGGAGTGCAGATCCATGCTATCATCCTGACCCTAAATCTAGGGTCTAAAGGCGTTATGTATTATCGTCCACCTAGTATTAAATTACGTGTGCACATGTTCTAAATCCGTCAATTCCAAGTTACAATTGAAGTGGGTTTTTCTCCCATACCTCCAAAATCATAAAATTATACTTTTGAAATCATACTTATCATCAAAACGTCTCAAGCCATATGAAATATGTGGATCTTATTAATTGCCAGTTAACAAGACGCATTAAGCTTAAGACTCAATAAACAAACTAAAGAACTACCCATAAAAAGAAAATCAATTATTAAGTGTGTGTATTGTGTTTCATCACTTCCCTAGAATAAAAATAAAATACTGGGGGTTGAGGATCCACTTTTACTATTTATAATTTAGGTATCTCCCTTAATATAATACAGAAATTAAACATGATATTACCGACCAGCCATAAAGGTGGTATTCCTTATTAAGTCAAATTAAGTCCGACCAGCCATAAAGGCGGTAATAATAATTGAACATAAACCAGCCATATAGGCGGTAATTACCTGTCACCTAAAGACCAGCCATATAGGCGGTGCCACATTATGTCAATTAAATAAAACTAGCCATTAAGGCGGTAATCTTTTATATTTTGAATTATAATTTCCATATTATATTTAAGGGAGATTAATCTAAATTAAAATAATAAAAGCTTCACCTTATCCCCAGCGGTAAATTAACTACTAAACATTAAAGAAAGGTAGAAGAAGAGAACTACTATTACTGAAAATTAAAAGACATAAATTAAAAATATTATTTATATATACAAAAATAGATGCTTCCTATAAAATCAGGGAGAATTTCCCAAGGAGAGCATGAAGAAAAATGAATCTGGCGGCCACCTTTTATAGGCTGATTTTGGTCCAGCGTCGCGACGCTGAAAATGCACTAGCGTCGCGACGCTAGCAACAGTTTCTGGAGTCCACGCGTACGTTGACCACGCGGCTGTCGGCACAATAATTGGTGACATGTGTCACGCTCTGGTTGGCTGGTGATGCGGTCCAATGAAATCGTGCCACGTGTAATCTTGTGATTGGGTGTAAATTCGGTCTAATAGAATGGTGACACGTGGTATGCTCTGATTCGTTGATTATTCGGTCCAATAGAGAGACGACAAGTGGCACGCGGTTTGGGTGGTCCAATGAGGTGATGACACGTGGTATGAGGCGCATGTTAGCAAAGGCGGCGCACGTTAGCAAGATCCGGCGCACGTTAGCAAGTCCAACCTATCAGATTTTGACACGTGGCTGCCGGCACATGTTAGCACATTCGGCGCATCCTGGGTGTCGCGACGCGAAAGGCTTCAGCGTCGCGACGCTGAAATGACGATTTTGCCCTTTTTGTCCAATTTTCACTGTTTTGCCCCAAATCACCTCCAGAATGTCCTGAAACTTTATTTATCTACAAAATAACACAAAACACATCAAAATATTCACAAGACTCAAGAAACTATACAAAATATTAGGATAAATGAGTGGGAAATAGTGATATAAATACCACTCATCATTTGGGTGTGATGTGCTTGAAGTGGGATGCAACCATTGATGAATCAAACGGCCAGGTACAAACTCACTTTCTCAATTTAGTTGAAGTTAAGGACAATTGGGATGTGGGTATCAATGAAGAAACTAGTGGAAGAGGGTGGGAGGGATCTCAAAATAGAGGTGGAGGTTGTGGGACAGCCCCACCTTAATCGATATTCATAATTTTAGATGAAGATTTTCGATATTCATTATTATTATTCATAATTATAGGATTCTTTTTTAATTTTTGTTTTCTATGTAACTTATATAAATGCCTCTACCATTGTAAATTCATATAGAGTGAATTCAAGACTTTCTTTCATTATCTAATATGGTATCAGACACCAGGTTCTGACTTTTCTAGTTTCACTCTCTCTGTTCTCATCGGCAAGT
>SKCR01001647.1:0-27787 GCA_019454045.1 Zanthoxylum bungeanum | reverse complement strand
GTAAGAGATTGATTTTTTAAAATAACCAAGCAGTAAAAAATCAATCTTGATGTGTTTTTTATTTGATCTTATTGTTTGTTAAGTGAATTGCACAACATAAGAAGCTTATCATATAATTTGGCTTACTGGGTCTCCGGATAAAGGTCATTATGATTGCCAAGAATTACTGCAAGAGTTTAATAATAAATTAGTAGCATACACTTCTTTAATCAGTAAAATGAAACCAGCTTCAACATATAGGAAACTTGCTTTTTACTCGAAGAACTTGAACTGAACCAAGACAGCTGTCCACTGTAATTAAGAGCTTTTCCAGTTTCTGCTGATCAGCTTCACCCAAAATGGTAAAACGTGCTTCAACATAAAACCTGAACCAAAAAGCACTTTCCTCCAAACTTGTCTGCTAGACTGCTCCATATCAACAGTGCTTCAGATTCAGAGATTTTCATCATTTTTTTTTTTCTTGGAAAACAGATTTTCATCTTAAAGATATATTTTTAAAAAATTAAAAAAGACATAATAAGAGTCTTGCCACCTTCAAAAACAAAACAATAGTCGTCCCTTTAGTAACTGCTTCCCTGCTAAAGTGTCAGCTGCTTTCAAATTTGAACAACACCATACACCCAAATAGCAAGGCCAGCTTAACACAAAGTTCAAACCAAAAACAAATTTCCTGAACATATAAGCATTTGAACGTATCATACCTGTAGAAGTTTCAAGGCATAGAGTCTAAGCTAATATATGAGTTTGTCAAGAAACTCAAGGAAACAAATAGCTTTAAGCGCTGCGGGTTGGTGCATTTAAGATCTGGATTTGAGAAGAGAAGGAGTTGCTGAGGCGTGCATTTAATTTTGTGATAAAGAAGTATGAATTGGTAGATAAAGAAGTAAAAGGAGTCAAGAGTTGGGGGATTGTGCATCAGTTGGCTGCTGCTGGTTCGCTGGTTGGTTCCTGGTAGGTTGTGTTGCTGGCTCTGGTTCTGGGCCACTGTGGGTCTGGTTGCTGTTCTGGGTGTTGCTGGTTCGACAGTATTTGAAGTGACTCCAAAACTAGCATCAAAACTTCCAAAACACAACTTGGTTCTTTACAACATGTTGACGTTGTGGAAGATGTAATTCCCAAGCTTCTTCTGCAATTTTGACGTTGCTTCCTCTGTATCAAGAGAACTGGACACATTCTGAGAAGGGGCAGTGGCTTTGACTAAATAGTAGGAACATCAGATGTAACAGCTGTTCCAGACACTTTTAGTGGGGAGATCATAACTCATGATGTCCAGTTCCATGGAGAAGACATATTCACATTTCTTGAACGTCATTCTTCCCTCCACCATTAAAGATAAAAAGCTGGTGATGTTCTCACAAATCTTATATTAATTCTTACTTTTCAAAGATTTATTGTTGAGAAAGTAGTTTTTTCCTAAAAATAATAAAAAAAAAAAATTAAAATTATGGGTCTTATGTTATATTCTTGGTTGTTAACTCTAAATCCACAAAAAAAAAATGATCTTGATGCGGTGATATATCCATGAAAAATTAAAGAGACTGATGTTTTAAATGTTCTATGTTTTTTCAATGGACTATGCAAGCTCTATCCTTTACTATTACATCATTTGAGTAATAAGAAAGTTCTGTGTTCATGTAATTTAGGCACAAATGTATATATTAGGGTAATCTGATTGAATCCATTAGTTTCTGTTGCTTTAGTAAGTCATTGAATGAGGCAAAAGGCTTAATCTTAATCTCTTGATAATTTGGCAAGCCTTTGATTCAGAGTCAGTCCTTTGAATTGCATCACATAATGACACATTGAAGCTCATCTCATTATGAAAAAAAACGTTGTTTACCTTTTAATAGCATATGTTTCTCTCATGGTCTTGTGTTTAGAAATTTTACAGCCGTCCAGTGGATGTAATAATATTCCCGAACGACTCTAAATTCTCTGTCACTCTCTCTAAACTGCATTATTTTCATAACATATATAATCTGATTAATTTCTTTGCCTAAATGCAGTTGATTCCAAAAAAGTTTGTGGGAAGATATGGGGATGAACTCTCATCTGTGGCTACAATCACAAATCCTAATGGCTATGTTTCGCGGGTAGGTGTTACAAAAGATGAGAAAAAGATTTGGTTCCAAGATGGATGGAATGAATTTGTGGAATATCATTCAATACGTGTTGGTTACTTTGTAGTCTTCCAGTACAGAGAGAATTCAAATTTCCAAGCATTTATATATGATACAACTACTTGTGAGATTCAGTATCCTTTGAGAAACATGTGTTCTCCATCAAAGAATGGCAAGACTTGCAGAATGGAAGAGTTAAAGGTAAAAGATGAAGTGGACAATGTTAATGATTCGATGCAAAACATAACTGAAACACCATGTCCCACTGTAGGTAAGGGAAAACTAACAGCTAAAGTGTTTACAAAATTTCTCTCTTTCATGATCACTAACGGGAGTCAATTCGACTCTGAAAAATTTTCAGGTGGAAATGAGTTGATTGCTTTGCTTGAGGACATGAAAATCTATATTCAAACAAGGAGATCTCTTTCATTGGAAGAGAGATTAAGAGCAATTAACGCTGCCAGACTCTTCAAGCCTAAGCGCCCTTCATTTCTCGTTTTCTTGCGGGCAAGTTACGTGCGGCTACATTCTGTGGTGAGCTTTAACACACACAAACATATAGTGATCAGCTTCAGGTCCGGTTGTCTCGAGTGTCCGGACTGAAAATTATTATTTGCTAAGTACCGAATCATTTTGCTGTTTGTCAGCCACAACTGAAAAACTTCTATGAGTCGGCCTTGTTTCAGATTTTCCTTGTGATTAATACTTGTGTCGCTGATTTTTGATCATGCAGTATGTGCCAGTTACATTTTCTCGCAAGTTCCTGAATAGGATAAAAGTGTCATCGTGCAGGATTCTTATGGAAGGAAGTTTGCTGCCAAAATGAAACTGAAATATGGTAATCTTAATTTTAAAGGATATTATGAATTTTTCAAGGAGAATAATGTGAAGGAAGAGATATTTCTTTTCTTTGAGATGGTGAAATTGAAGACCAACAACATTCTTCTTAAAGTTTCAGTATTTCATGCATAAAAAAAAAAGAGTTATATATCTAAGTTTTTAAGACATCATGTCACAGGGTAAGAGGTGTAATATGTTAAGGTATTTTGTTTTCACATCTTATGTTCAATATATTGACAATATTTATAATATTTATTGTAATAGTTATTTTTTTTTTTGTAACTCGATCACTTTGATCTTCGTTATAACTCAAGCTGTTAACATAGTGTCAAGACTCGACTTCTAAGTCAGCCAAAAGCTACTAATGGGTGGATAGTAGTAGGTCAAAACGTGCATGAAACACAACACAAGCAGTGAAATATAACATGAACAGTGCCGTGAAACAATAATGTTTGAACAATGCGCATGAATAGTAACACATGAACAATGCGTGTGTGAACAATATTTTCCTTTTATGTTTTAATTTAATTATTTTATTAAGGGTAGTTTAGTCATTCCTCTTTATTAATAAGTTAACCTAGGTCTTAGACTAGTACTTAAGATTAACATTATCGATTTTTCTAGCAATTATAATCTATTGTGAAATTGAAGGCTTTTTGCCTATTTTGAGTTTGAACTTTTATCAACTTTTCAAATTATTCTTGCTTTGAATTGCTTGAGCTATGGTATATTCAATTCTGTGAACTTATTTTACGGTTTAGTCAATTCAATTATGTGAGTTGATTAAACCAAATCTACCTTTACTTTTATCAGCTTTTCAAATTATTCTTGCTTTGGTTCGCTTGGGCTAGAGTATATTCAATTCTATGAACCTATTTTATTTTACGGTTTAGTCAATTCAATTCTGTGAGTTGATTAGCCCTTGAGTGATTTTGGATTAATCTAATTAATTCAATTGAGCCAAAAGTAAATAATTAATATTATCCAATAATACTTAATTATTTTAATTGATAATTATAATATCAAATATGATTTATTATCAAACATTATCGGCTACCAAAGTGCTCAACGAGTACACTTCATATTGTGGGACTCTCTAAGTCTACACACGTTCGTCATATAAGCCTAGCTTATATGTATGTAATTCGGCTACCTTCGAATTCATGAAGAAGACGGACGGCCTTTTTGAACTATACAAATCGAGATCATCACATAAGTTTAACAATCCCTTCATCATAGGCTGTCCGAGTTATGCTTAAAAAATATAGATTACACCTTCAAATTTCCGAAACATATATCTCATAGTATCGATATGTCCATGATTCTTTACAACTAATAATAACACCATTTTTTATATATGCGATCAACCCTAGGTGATCAATTTGGGCCAAAGTCTTAAAAATCGTAACTTACTCATATGGATACCTAAAACGCTTATAATACATATATGAGCTGACAGATCTTATCTTGACTGCAAGAAGATGATGTGAGAGAGTATATCCCGCATTCAAATCCTTATGTGGTGTCCAAAGCATGGAAAGTGACTAGAAAGAACTATTTGGTAATGATCAGCTCGTGTCTTGAGAAGTTTTGGACTAGAAGTGTTTTTATATTTCACTATATAGTTTCTTGAAATTAAAATTGTTGTAACATATGATTTTTAATGAGGATTATTAGTTTTTTAAGAATTTTTTAAAATATCAGTTTTACATTGAATTTTATTAATGTTGTTCATTTAAATGTTATAGCTGTTTTCTTTGCAAGGTATATAAAATTAAATAAAAAATGGTTTCCTCATTAAATTTAACAATTAAAATATTATTTCTAATGGCTAAGCCATTTAGTTTTCAAACGTTTCTTGTATTAAACTATTTGTAACGTCTATGGCAATAGTGCTCTTTGCCATGGTTTCGAAACTATATATATATATATATCTTATGTACTCATGCAAAAAAAGTGAACTGAGAAGAAAGCAAATAAGAAAAAGACAAAATAGTGAGCAAAGAGAAAGAAAAGAAAAAAATTATTGAGGACCAGAGAGAGAAAGAAGAACAAATTGCCGAGAGACAGAAAAAGGAAAAATTGCGAGAGCAAAGCAATATTTCGACTACTGTTTTCTTACATTTTTTTGATACCGAGCAATTATTTTTGGTGGTGGGTGTGAGTTTTTCAATCAGGTTTCAGTGCTAACCGATTGAGACAGTGATTATTTGGGCTGTTTTATCCTGGGGACGTCGGGCCGATTACTGCTAACGCACTACAAGAAAAATAACTTTTAGTGGCGAAATTTTTCGCCACTAAAAGTGCGAACAAAGGTATTAATTTCGCCACTAAAAGTTCACATTTAGTGGCGAAAACAGAATTCGCCACTAAAAGTATTACTTTTAGTGGCGAAAATTGAATTCGCTACTAAAAATGACTACTTTTAGTGGCGAAAATAGAAATTCGCCATAGTGGCAAAATATGACCTTTAGTGGCGAAAATTTCGTCACTAAAAGTATAATATTAATGGGTAAATAAATTTTGCCACTGAAATTATTTAAATTTAGAGCCGAAATTATATTTTAAATTTAAATTTACACCATATAATATTTTGTATGGTAAAATGATACATAACATAATTTTTAATATATTAATATATGTAAATAAAATATTCGTATTTACAAGCAAAAAAATATATATTACATTCTAACATTAAATCAGACAAATGATCAACCAGTTACAATTCAAAAATCAAAAGCTATTTATTTCGTCTCATATCTAAATTTACATTCTTTATTCAAACTACAAAAAAACTTTGAACATATGGTGGATCGAAATCATTCATCGAATGAACTAGCTTCTCCTTTGTCCACTTCTTTTTCAACCAACAAAATAGATACATGCATTTATATGAAACCAATTATATCAGCTACAACCTACAAGATGTGAAAACTCCTACAATATGACCATCAAATATCACAACACATGGAAAACTATCGATTGAAACTAACCTCAATGGTCAGAAACTCCATCTGTGGAATTATGTATATCGCCTACAAGATGTGATTAGTACACTGCATATGTAAAACAACCAATATATTAGCTAAAGAAAGTTCAGCACCATGAGATTCAAAAGTTATGGAAATGATAGCAAAAGTAGATTGCAAAATGCCTACTGTATTCTCAACCAAATTCAAATTCATAGTACTTTCCAATATGATGTTAATAATAACATCAGGCCTTAATAGCATCATTCGTAAAAATAACTCTATGTAATACCAAACAACCAAAATATACATAAGCTATGCATTGATATTCTAATATGTTCAGGCAAATTTAAAAGCTCCAGGCAAGTTATTAACAGAAAAGAAAGGCAATCTAACAATTATAGCAATGACATCAGATCATAAGACAACGAGTTCAAAAAACCAAAGCAAACTCGAGTAACATAATCTTTGCATGGCAAATTTTTGTTATTGCCTCAACATGAAAATTCTGCAATTCTTTCAGTGTTGCGATATCCAGGCCACCAACATCTTCACCCTGAAAGGATAATTAGATCAAATGCTATCGGTAATAGAGCTCCAACAAAGATTACTTAATCCGATAATTGACTGAGATAGATCATTGAACCTACAACTCTAGGTTACTGAATCTATAACTTATACAATATGCTTAAACATGCCACGTTGAGCTTTGCATAATGCACTCCGATACACATAGATGCCACTATTGTTTGTTAAAATATTTTTATTGTAATTTAAAGAAAGCATATGTTTGCCATTCAATTCTTGAACATTTGCCTCTTAATGCAGCAGTTGCTAAACATTCATCTTCACATCAATAATCATAAACAATGATTCCAAAAAAAAAAAAACAGCCATAACAAGCTTTAAAAAAATGCCATCTTACAAAGCCAGTCTTCCCTAAGTGAGATCATATGGGACATGTGACCTGGAAATAATTTTTTTAAATCCAGAGTCCAGAATTCAAATGAACTTATTCTATCCACACAATTGATAATTGAAACAACAAAGGCATAGTCATTTTAACCTCTTCAAAGAGCTGACCAAAACCATACAACATACTTGAAATACAATAATCTATTTATTTAAGTCAAAAAAATAAGGTGTAAATGAATTTAATCTTTGATATTGATCAACATTTTTGGTACTTCCAGAAATGAAAGAGTTTCTTCAGCATACTAGATCCGCATTGAAAAAAGAACTAAATACGGTGTCCAAAAGTAAGAATACCCATTAAGCAATATTGAATTGTTTGAAGACATTTGAATTGGATTACCAATTCCAATACGAATATTACGGAGTGATAGAAAGACACAAAAAGGCAATCCACCAACAAAGAATGTGTCAACATGAAGAGTAAACAAAATGGATTAAAAGATCCCTCGTATAACACATATATAGCTCATATGTACATGAAAAAGTAAAAAGAATAAAACATCCATTGGACCAGGCTGCAAGATATGGCCACACAATTTCACAATGGGTTAAAGGAATATTCTAAACAAATGGCTGATCATGAGACTCAGAACCCAAAAATATTCAGAACAATACGATCGCAGCGATATGTTACTACAAGTCTATTACCAATAATTCAGTGGAAATTGCATTCGAATCTCAGTAACAGGCAACATAATAACATGCATGTAAGGAAAATAATCAAACATACAGCTAAAATCAAAGGCTAATAATCAGAGTGAACCACAACTCTTAAAGCTAAAAGTGCTTGGGCCATGAAAAATAATCAAAATTCAATCAACAACCGCCTTAATGCCTTTAACAACCAACAATTGAAGATTAACCACAACATAGCCAAAAACAGAGGCAATTTTGTAGTCTTTAATTTCAATCCAAAATTTTAATTAAACCAAATAATGAAATGTAAATTGAAAAGTTTAACAAGGAAAGAGCAGCAAATTAAATATTTTTAACCTAAAAGAAAAAAAAAGTTTTTTTTGGGTTTCTTCAAATTGACCTGTTTAACAGAGATGGGGAAAGTCAAGAAACCAGAAAGTTCAGGAACTTTAACAATCTCTTTAGTGATCTGTCTCCAGCTTCTACAAACTCCAGCACATGCAACAACGCTTCTTCGTGACGGCCTCGAGCTATCTGTCGCGACAACGCATAAAGCCAGAAACCCAGCGAAACGAAAAGAGAAGTGAAGCAGAGAAAAAAATAAATGGGGCGACAACGCTTCATCTGAAACCTGAAGGAGAAGCATTTTCGAAGAAGAAGATGGTGAGTGATTTTGGTGGGTTTCGTTTGATGCACTTATTGGTAAATTAAAAAAAATTATTTCGGTAGATAGAAGAACGTGAAATTTAAAGGGGGAACCAAAAATTTTGACAATTAATTGGGAGCAGAAGAGTTGAATCCATAAGTTTTTCAAGGTGATGAGATTTTGATGAAGTTTTTTGATGAAGGTGGGTTTTTCAGTGTAAAACAAAAAATTTAAATAAGGAGGCCGCGCAAAAAAATAAAACCTAAATTTCTCCCACGTAATTTCGCCACTAAGGAAGTGTATTCAATTGAGATTTTAAAAAAATTTTCGGGTTAATAAGTCTTATGGTATTCAATTAAGATTTTTAAATAATCTAAAAAGTATTGTGGTATTCCATTAAGACTATTATGATTTTTTAAAGAGTACATCCAAATCTAGTGATATTCAATCAGAATTTTAAATAAGTAATAGAAAGTCTTATGGTATTGAAAAACATAATTATTTTGAATGATTCTTTTATATGTGTGATTTTGTGGGACTTTTTAGTGAAAATTATAAATATCAAACCCTATAAAAAATCTCACCCTAACCCATGAGACTTTTTACATAAGATTTTTTTGAGTGTTAGAAAATAGAAGATGAACGTACATGTTAGTTCTTCGTGAACAAATTACTTGCTTATTAGTAATTTCTTCTTTTTTCTTTCAAATAAAACAATATGACTTTCTTTTAAATGCAACTGATAATGTCATTTCTCCAACTATTTTTCTTAATAAATTTCATTTTCGAGGAGGAAAATTCTATCACATTTAAAGATAATTTCCTAGATTTTCTTTGAGGCCAACATAACTTCTTCATTCGGATAGATAATAATGTACAAAATGAATTTAGCACAACAATGATTTTTTTCCTCATTTTCTCGCTAATTTTTTACTTGTATTTTATTTTTTTTAAAAAAAACCCAAATTTAAGGAAAAAATTATTTATCAATTATTAAGATCATTGATGCCGAAGTGTTATCTTTTCTTCCTAAGTCAGAGAAATGACATTTTGTCATAGAAACTTATAAAATATTCCCAGGTCAGAGAATGACATTCAGACATTTTGAACCAATTGACTTTCATTAACTTTTTTTATTTATGGTTACGTTCCATATAATATCGGTTATAAAAAAGGAAAAAAAAAAAATATATATATATATTATATATATATATATATATATATATATATATATAATGGTCCTTTCAAATCTTACAAATTCTATGAAATAAGTCTTTTAAAATCTAATATGTAAAAAATCTTGATTAAAAGAATCTAATAAAATCTTGTAAGTCATCACATTCTTTAAATGTCTATTACATTCTTTAAATGTCTTTTAAAATCTACAGGACTTATTTATTCATAAATAGTCTTTTAAAATCTCAATTGAATACACTCCCCTAAAAGTCGATTTTTAGTGGCAAATTTTCGCCAAAAAGTCTAATTTCTTGTAGTGAGCACAAATATTTTAGGCAGAACCACGAAACGTCTTAAAGAGAGCGACCTAGTCCGCGACTCAACCAAATTTCACTTTTTGTATCTTGGTGAACGATAATATTGTTCTAACTTATAATTTGTTTCTACAATTTTAAGACGTATCATATCTGCCATGTCTGTTTCTGCTACTGCTGCCATGAACACTATTGTCTTTGATTTTGTTGCTGTTGATTTGAACAAACCATTTCGGTTTCAAGGATTTCATTTTAAACTTTGGAGGTTAAAAATGTTGTTTTTCCTTACCATTAAAAATTAGTAAATTACTGTATGTCTGAAAAATCGAATTGTCGGATGACCCTACCGTAGTCCAAATTAGGGAGCATGAAAATTGGGAAGAGAATGACTTTGTATGCAAAAATTACATACTTAATGGTTTGTCTGATGAATTGTATGATATATATAGTTATAGGAAAACTGCTAATGATGTTTAGGATGCCCTTCAGAATAAATATGATATTGAAGAGGCTGGGTCTAAAAAATATGTTGTAAGTCGTTACCTTAGGTATCAAATGGTAGATGACAAACCCGTAGAAACCCAATCCCATGACCTACAAAAAATAGCCCATGAGATTATATTTGAGGGTATGTCTTTAGATGAACAATTCCAAGTAGCTGCTATAATTGATCAACTACCCTCATCCTGAAAAGATTTTAAAGGTACCCTTAGGCATAAAACTAAGAAGTTTTCCCTAGAAAGTTTGATTACCTGCCTTCGCATAGAAGAGGAAGCCTGCAAACAGGATCATAAAGAAGAAATCCTAGTTGTGTCAAATAATAAAAAACCTGCCTCAGTAGTCCTGAAACCTAATGGTAAAAATATGAAGAAAAAGTTTCCCCCTAAGAACAACAAAATCATAATCACCAAAATCCCAATAACAAAACTCAAAATAACCTAAACAAGCAACAACCTCCCTCAAGAAATGAAAATGGACAGTTCAAATGCTACAACTGTTGCGAAATAGGGCATATTGCTCGGAACTGCCGGAATAAGCATTCTGCTCCACAACCAAACCTTACCGAAGACAAACTTGTTGCTATGATCTATGAGATCAACATGGTTGGTGGATCCGAGGGTTGGTGGGTTGACACTGGCGCCTCTCGTCATGTATGCTATGATCATGCTTTGTTCAAGTCCTATGCGAAAGCTGCAGACAAGAAAGTGCTGCTGGATGACTCCCACACCACTATGGTTGCTGGGACTGGTGATGTGGAGCTGAAGTTCACCTCTAGGAAGACCATTATTCTCAAGGATGTGTTGCACACTCATAAGATAAGGAAGAACTCGATTTTAGGCTATCTTCTGAACAAGGCTGGGTTTTAACAAACTATAGAGGCTGATTTGTATACTCTCACCAAAAACAATATTTTTGTGGGAAAAAAGGTTGTGCTACTAATGGAATGTTCAAGCTTAATGTTGCAATTAATAAAATGAATTCTTGTGTTTACTTGCTGTGTTCTTGCATGCTCGACTTTGTCATGTTAATAAACGAATTATAAAGAACATGAGTAACTTATGCTTAATTCCTGAATTATCTCTGAATGAGTTTGAAATATGTGAATTCTGTAGTCAAGCAAAAATCACTAAAACAACACATAAATCTGTATCTAGAGAATCTGAACCATTAGACTTAATACATTCAGATATTTGCGAATTTGGTGGAAAATTGACTAGAGGTGGAAAAATATACTTTATCACATTTATTAATGATTGTTCAAATTATGCTTATTTTTATTTAATGAAAAATACAAAAGAAGCATTTGATATTTTTAAAATATTTCACTCAGAAATTGAAAATCAATTTAATAAGAAAATTAAAAGATTCCATAGTGATAGAGGCACTGAGTATGACTCTACACTTTTTAATGAATACTATAAATTGCATGGTATTATTCATGAGAAAACTGCACCATATTCTCCTGAAATGAATGGAAAAGCATAAAGGAAAAATAGAACTTATGCTGAAGCTGTAGTTTCTATTTTACTTAATTCTGGTGCTGCCTTATTTTGGTGGGGAGAAATTTTATTAACTGTGTGTTATGTTTTGAATAGAGTGCCTAAGTCAAATGATAAAGTTTCACCTTATGAAATTTTGAAAAATAGAAAACCTAACTTGTCTTACCTTAGAACTTGGGGTTGTCTTGCCTATGTTAGAATCTCTGACCCTAAAAAGGATTAAACTAGCGAGTAGGACATATGAATGCGTTTTCATTGGTTATGCTGTTAATAGTAAAACATATAGATTTTATGATTTGAAAAATCATGTTGTGGTTGAATATGTTGATGTTGATTTCTTTGAAAATAAATTTCCTTTTATTTTGAAGAATATTGGGGGCTCATCCTTTAGTATTAATCCAACAATACAAGTTAATGAATCTGATAAAGAAATAGAATCTATACCTAGAAGAAGTAAACGGTCTAAAACAATTAAAGATTTTGGTCCTGACTTCTATGCATACACATTAGAAGAAGATCCCACTACTCTAAAAAAAGCTTTGTCTTCTTTAGATGCTGATTTGTGGCAAGAAGCAATAGAAGATGAAATGAGTTCTTTAGAGACTAATAGGACTTGACATTTAGTAGATTTACCTCCAGGTTGTAAAACTATAGGATGTAAATGGATACTTAAAAAGAAATTAAAACTAGATGATTCAGTAGATAAATATAAGGCTAGACTTGTAGCCAAAGGGTATAGACAAAGAGAAAACATATATTTATTTGACATTTTTTCACCAGTAACTAGGATTACATCTATTCGTGTGCTTATTGTAGGGGTTTTAGGGGCTAAATCCGGTAACGCAGCGGAAGCGGTGGAAGATCATATCTTCCGATTTCAAAACTTTTTCTCGGATTAATTAAATAAACATATTTATTTAATTATCCAATAATCAAATTATGAAATAAAATTCAAATAAATCATATTTAAGTGAATTTACCGAATTGCCCTTACACTTGGTATTTTGTCCATTTTAGTCCGAAATTGATCTAATCGATTTTGAATGATTCTAAATCATTTCTAAGATGAACTTAGCATGTTCAAAACATCAAAACACCAAGGGCAACATAAATCCCCAAAATTCCTTCATTTGGCCGAATGCCTCCCATTAGGCTCCAATTTGTGTACTTTATCATTTCATGCATCAAAACACATTAAGATGTAATCCAATGAACATGAAACTTTATATGCATCATATACACATCCAAATGCACAACATATATGAAAACCCCCAAATTTGGAATTGGTCATGAACCCTAATTTTTCAATTTCTTCAAATTTGACAAATTAGACCAAATTGGTTAAATCAATTACTTCAATCATGTTTCTTCCATCCAATCAAAGTCTCAACACAATGAAACAACTCAAGATCAAATCTAGGTCATCTAAGAGTGGGTCAACAACTCTATATTAGCAACATGGTTTCCAAAACCTTAAAAGAACACTTATAACTACACTAGTCACAAGCTTTCTCCATTATACATGCTCTACACTTTCACCAAACTTTTATCCATCAAAAACACAAAGAATAAAGAATATAAAAACTCAAGAACATCACAAGATGTTGCCCACAACAAGAGGAACAAATTACTCTCTAATGGAAGGTTGGAAATACTTACTATTTTCCAAGCTTTTCTTGATTTTTATTTCTTTTCTCTCTAGCATCCTTTGCTTCCTTTAATGGAGTTTTGGGTAAAATGTATTAGGTTATCAAATGAAAATGAAATGAAAACAATATATACTTGTGGTAAAAATTGCCCTTGGCCGAATTCACCTAGCATATATTTAACAAATTTCATTTCAATTTCATTTAACTAAAGTTTGATCAACTTGATTAAATATCTAAAAACACTTTATTAGATATTTAAAACTTGGTCAACAAAGGCAACCAAGAAAATATAACTCTTGTATTTCTAAGGTCCTTGGCCGAATTTAAAGGAAAAATAAGGAAAAAGACATTTTCATTTTTCAAACAATTTGAACAAATATCTTAAGAAGTCAAAATCAATTTGACAACCTTTTCCTTTAATGTATAAGTCAACAATTGCAACTTATAATCACTTCCTAACTTTATCATTTGGTGATATATTTAAATTTTAATTATATTAATCATTTAACAATTAAATAATTAAATAATTAATTAAATACAAATATATCAAATATATGTATTATATTTACTTTAAATATCTCAAATACATATATTGATGATATATGTCAAATACCTTTATTTGACTATTTATTAATGTGTATTTAATAATATAATATATTAAATACAAATACACATTAATTAGGAAATGACGGTTCGGCCCGTTCGCATGTATTTTTCGTTTAACGATTAAACGATTTATAATAATAATCATTATTCATAAATGTTGCTCTAGTGCTCTACGAGTATGTTTCATTATTGAGACTCTCTAGATTCAGGTATATCCGTCACGAAATCCAATTTCATGTGCATAATCTATCCACCCGTAGATTATGACAATCACGGATAAACTAGCTGAATCATACAGGTCGAGGTCATTGCATACGTATAATCCCTCCGTCACAGGTATCCAGATAATCCCAGAGATATAGATGTGAACGTCAAATCTCTATAGGTATTATCTTGTCGACGTATCTACTAGCAATCTCTAAATAACATTCGGAACTTACTTCCGAAGTATACTGTGGCCACAGATTTAACAGACTGCTAAATATATATATGGACTACCTATGCTCTGTACACAGAACTGACGGATCCTATCTTGACACACACAGGTTATCCTGAGGATCGATCCACACCCAACGAACAGGCGGAGGTCTGATCTAAATTGATCGGTGACGTGACTGCCATCTAAGTATGGAGGATGTCTCATACATCCACAGTGGTGTCTCAAGTCGAATGACCACTATGCTACTCAACCCGAGAAGATTCTTATTGACGTTGGTGTACCATCCATTAAGAATCTTCGGTGAGCCGTTCAGTGTTTATCCACTATAAACACCTACACGTCTATACGAGTCTCCATAGACTCATGGTTCATTGGGATAAACCATCGGACCAAGTCTCGATATACGACATGTACTGGTCTCAACGGATTTGACTAACCGACCAGTGTTAGCAAATCTTGACCAGGAACTATGTTTGATAATATTCATATAGCAGTGACACTTCCCAATGTCAATTACAAACTAACTTTGTAACTGTGTACTGCATTATATGTTATCGGGCCTTTGTCTAATATATACATATCACTAAACCAAATTTAGTTTCAATCTAATCCTAATCAGATCGAATACGTATATAAGAACAAGAGGTGCAACCATAAATAAGTAATATTATGGAATAATGGGATGTTCGTATTCATGAATCAGACATAAATACGGCCCGGATTGGCGCTCTGAGCACCAACCCCAACACTTATTTCTCTAGCTGCAATCCATGATCTTGTTGTGCATCAAATGGATGTTAAAACTGCCTTTTTGAATGGAGAATTAGAAGAAGAGATTTACATGGACCAACCTGAAGGTTTTGTAATACCTGGTCAAGAAAATAAAGTTTGTAAACTTGATAAATCTCTATATGGCTTAAAACAGGCACCGAAACAATGGCATGAGAAATTTGATAACCTAGTTTTAGCAAATGGATTTAAGGTGAATGAAAGTGATAAGTGCATATATTATAAATCAAAAAATGAGATGTGTTCTATTATATGCATGTATGTGGATGATATGCTTATCTTTGGTTCCAATATCCATGTTGTGAATGATGTTAAATCTATTGATGAGTGGTAAATGTATCACTATTTCCCACTCATTTGACCTAATATTTTGTATAGTTTCTTGAGTTTTGTGAATATTTTGATGTGTTTTGTGTTATTTTATAGATAAATAAGGTTTCAGGACTCTCTGGAGGTGATTCGGGCCCAAAACAGTGAAAAATGACAAAAATGGCAAAACTTACTTTTGAGCGTCGCGACGCGCAAGCTGCGTCGCGACCGCTAACGTGCGCCAAATCATGTCAAAATGCGCCGAGACACGTGTGAAAATCTGAGAAGTCTGCTAACATGCGCCTTTGCTAACATACGCCTGCCACATGTCAACATCAGAGCAGATCCGCTAACGTGTGCCTTGCCACGTGTCATCATCACATGCTGCCGACAATCACCATCGCCACGTGTCATCTATGTGTCGTCAATGTGTAAGCCACGTGGTGTCCATATCAGTCACATGCCGAGTCAGCTTGCCACGTGTCAGCCACGTCATCATTAGCCAATCATCTTATGCCACGTGTCACCATCACACGCTGCCGACAATCGCCATCGCCACGTCATCGCCTCATCATTGCCATGTCAACAAAATCATTTAGTTGCCAGCACCGCCAGGACACGTGTCAGCCAATCCATAAATGTCGTCGCAATTCACGGTGCGTCGCGACACGCAAGGGTTACGCGTCGCGACGCGACACGCAAGGGTTACGCGTCGCCACGCGGAAGGACTATTGAAGTCTATAAATTCAGCTCGAAATTTCCATTTCAGATCCATACTCTCTTCTGAATTCTTTCTTAAGAATAATAAGAAGATTGTATCTTATTTGTTTAATTTCAGTTCTGTAATTAATTTTATTTACTTTTACGCACAATAATTTCATTTCTTTACTTTTTCAGTTTTTACTTTTCAGTATTGAGGATGTAATTCCCCCCTGCTGGGGTAAAAGGTAAAGCTTTTATTATTGCTATTTAGATTAATCTCCCTTAATTATAATATAATAACTATTTAAAACCTGACTTAATGAGTGATAAGTGCGATTTATACCTACTTATTATGGCATTCTTAACCTATTATTTGGTTATGTTTCGTACCATTTAATGTCATTTATAGTTTATTTAATTTTTTATTTGTAGGAGCATTAATACATGGATCTTGGGACATTTGCACGTGTTTTGGGACCATATGGATGCATTGGACACGTACAGGAGCATAGGAAACAGCGCGTAGTGAGAAATTTTTACTGGCACCGCGACACTCAAGTTTAGGCGCTATGACGCCAGCAAACAGACACGTCCCAGCCAAAAGGCCAAGGATTAGGCGCCGCAGCGCCATGCCCAGGCGCCACGACGCCTCCAAGACCACGCGTTACATACACACTCCAAAGGATTAGCGCCGCAGCGCCCAAGCCCAGGCATCGCGGCGCTGCGGGAGAGATAAGCACGCGTTCAGGAAAGTGATTTTTAGGGTTTTTAACATGTATTATGATTCCAAGGCTCCACTATAAATACATGACTTCGTCCAAGACTAAAAAGGGAGGCTAATACACAACACAAAACAAAGAAACACATATTTTTAGAAATCCAATGAGGAGGATTGAAGAGCAACAAGAGGAGACAAAGGCGTTGACATCCGAAGATGAAGAGATTCAATTCGGGTTTTATCATCTTATTTCTTTCTTAGAACTCTAATGATTTCCAATAGATTCATGACCTTATTCTTATTGTTTTTATCTATTGTCATGAACTAAACTCCTTAATTCTGGAGAATGATGTAATCGATGCTTGAACCTTGTAATTGTTTGCTAATTTTGTTAAGAAGTCTTATTGATTTATTTATATTCTTTTGAGTTTAATGCTTCTTGATTGTTGGCCACAATTAAAGATGATGAATGTTTAGAATCTAACACTTGAGAGAGGAGATTTTCAATGGATATAGAGAATATGACCTAGGATTTTATAGAGTTCGAGAGAATTTGTAGTTCATTTGAAGTCGTTAACATAGAATCACAAAACGTTATGAGTTGTTAACTACTGGATTTTTATAGAGATATCGAAGTTTATAGTTGATGATATTTTCACTCGGCACTCGAGAGAGGGAGTTGATATTTTAAGAATCTTGACTTATAAACAATGTAACTGAACATGAATCAATTGGCATGACAAATACATAGGCGACAACTAGGTGAAATCAGGATCTATAATCTCTATCATATTAGTTCCTCCTATATAATTATTTTTATATTTATTTATTAAAATCTTTATTATTTGTTTTCTAAATAAAGTTAGGATTATCAATTGTAATATTTAGTGCTAGTTAATGCAATCCCTGTGGGTTCGACACCCTACACTCATTTATACTAAAACTTAACACCGTACACTTGCGGTACGATATAAAATATCACAACAAATTTTTGGCGCCGTTGCCGAGGATTGTTTGTTTAATTCACATTAATACTACTACCAAGTAATCTTAGCTTTAATTTAGATTTTTATCTTTTATTTTTAGTTTATATTTATTTTATTTTTATTTTTATTTAGTTTATTGATTTTTGTTTTTTTTTTCTTTTGGTGCTTCAGTGAATGCGAAGATCCACAAGTCTCGACTCGCTCCTGTTTGACCCTGAAATAGAAAGAACAACGAGGAGACTAAGGAAAGAAAGAAAAATTGAACAAGAAACAATGGCAGCTGAAAACAGAGAGATCCACCCACGCCAGGTGGCAATCAGAGATCACTTCAAGCCTGTCATTGATGATACCTATTCTGGGATTGCCCATCAACCAATCAACGCCAATAATTTTGACTTAAAACCTGTATTGATCAACATGGTACAAAAGAATCAGTTTGGGGGTTCAGCTGTAGAAGATCCCAACTTGCACTTAAGGATGTTCCTGGAGATCACAGATACTATAAAGATGAATGACGTGAGTAAATAGGCTATCAGGCTACGCTTATTCTCATTCTCTTTACGAGATAAAGCGTGGGATTGGCTTCAATCAATACAGACGGGGAGTATTATGACATGGCAAGATATTGCCACGAAATTTCTTAAGAGGTTCTTTCTACCAGCTAAATCAGCTCAGCTGAGATCATAAATTAGTATATTTAAACAGTTGGAGACTGAGACTCTATATAAAGCATGAGAGCGCTTCAAAGATCTACTACGAAGATGCCCACAACATGATTATACAGATTGGGTCCAGATTCAGTTGTTCTATAATGGGCTGAACGGTTCGAATAGGTTGTGGTTGATGCAGCAGTTGGGGGAGCTCTATTTAAGAAATCAGCTGATGATGCCTACACTCTATTAGAAGAAATGGCCATTAACTATTTTCAATGGCCAAGTGAACGCGTTACGGTGACCAAAGTGGCTGGAATATATGAAGTAGACCCTCTTGTGGCACTTACAGCTCAGATCTCCACCTTATATACTCAAGTAGCAGCCCTGACAAATCCACGAGTACCATCTATTGAATCAGCGACAGCTACAAATATACGGTTACTGGAAGAAGAACCAAACTTTGAGCAAGTCCAATATGTGAACAATCAGAACTTCAACAACTATAGAAGAAATCATGTGCCGAACCGTTATCATCCAAACCTGTCATATGCTAATACAAAGAATGCCTTGCAACCTTCAATTGGCTTCGACTATCAAAGAGCTGAGCAGAAATCTTCCTTAGAAGATTTCATGAGCTCGTTTGTTGATAATACTTCACCGAGTTTGAGAAGAATGAGTCAAGGCTAGACAATATTGAGACACACATGAAAAATATCGGGGCAAAATGAAGTCCTTAGAAACACAGATTGGGCAGATTACTTCCTCCATGACCAAACAGCAGTAAGGGGTATTTGGATAAACTGCCACAGCTGCCAAGCTATTTTTTTCATGTCAAAGCAGCCAGTGGATACAAAAGAAGAAGCTACCATGACCACCATTTGCGTGGTTGCGTCTGGCTGAAGACGTTAAATTTAGCGCTAGCAGGGAGGCAACCCTTGCATTTATTTGTTTTTATTTTATTTTTAATTTTGATTGTTATTGTGTGCTATCGTTTATTTATTCATTTTGCATGCTATTTATGCAGGTAGCACGAGACACAAAAATCCCGCACAACCAAATTCTGACCAGCAGGAGTCTGATCAACTCCATGCACGGTAGTGTTGTTCCTCACTCCTACTCTTTAATTTTTATCTTACATTGAAGACAATGTAAGTTTTAAGTTTGGGGGTGTGTGCATGTTGTTTACTTGTTATTTATTTATATATAAAAAAAAATTGTTTTTAGTCTTTGATAGTACAACATAAGTCTAATGATGAATTTTGATTGTTTATGGGTGAAATTTTAGAAACGATAGATGCCCAATTACTTTTATCTGATGCCTTGAGTATTTTATATATGTTTGACTCGTAAGCACTCAATTATAGGTTTTAGCAGTGAAAACTTAAGTAGTTGACAATGTGACTAGTTGAAGAAATTGCATGTCGATGAATGACCGTTTGCTTAGATGTCTATCTTGATTTACTAGTGTTATGATGTATGGTGTGGATAGAAATAAAAGAAAAAAAGTCTTTAAAGAAAGAAAATAATCCACATATAACCGATAAGCGTAAAGCTACTCATGGGAGAGTATTAGGACCACCATGAGGGAAATGCTACCTTAAAGGGTAGGTGAGTTGAAAAAAAAAAGTTCAAAAAAGAAGCAAAAAGAGACAAGAAAAAGAAAAGAAAAAAATCATATCATACTGAGCACAAAATAAAGCAATTACAGAGCATACTTGAGATATCTAAGTTGGTTTGACCCATCGATCCCAATTTTTAAACGAAATCATTAAGTTGGCCTACTTAGGAATCAAGCTGTGAATGAACATTTACACACACACACTTCGAGTCTAGCTTAGATGATGTACTCAAGAATTTGGATTTGAGTCGCATTGCGTACTTTGAAGGTTCTCTAATTTCATTTATAAGCTTTCTTTGATGATAATTTTATGCGTAACTATCGGGACTACCTTATTTATTTTTTATATTTTTGCATGATTATGTGTGAATGACGTTTGTGGGTGTCGTCGCTGTAAGCCCTCACGAGACTATAACTCGTCCACTAGGGTCGCCTAGGGGTTTAAAAGCTTGTTGCATACGCTAAATGCAATCGTGATCCCTACGAAAGTGGCTTAGTTAATTTAGTTATTTTTATTTGTTTATTTTTATTATTTTTAATTTTATCTTTTGCTCGGGACTAGCAAAATCCTAAGTTTGGGGGTGTTTGATAAGTACGGTTTATACCCACTTATTATGGCATTCTTAACCTATTATTTGGTTATGTTTCGTACCATTTAATGTCATTTATAGTTTATTTTATGTTTGATTTGTATGAGCACTAATACATGGATCTTGGGACATTTACACGTGTTTTGGGACCATACGGATGCATTGGACACGTACGAGAGCATAGAAAACAGCGTGCAGTGAGAAAATTATTACTGGCGCCGCAACACCAAAGTTCAGGCGCCACGGCGCCAGCAAGCAGACGCGTACCAGCCAAAAGGCCGAGGATCAGGCCCCGCAGCGCCATGCCTAGGCGCCACGGTGCCTGCAAGACCACACGTTACATATATACTCCAGAGGGTTTAGCACCGCGGTGCCCAAGCCCAGGCATCACGGCTCTGCGGGAGAGATAAGCACGCGTTCAGGAAAGTGATTTTTAGGGTTTTTAACATGTATTATGATTCCAAGGCTCCAATATAAATACATGACTTCGTCCAAGACTAAAAGGGGAGGCTAATACACATCACAAAACACAGAAACACATATTTTTAGAGATCCAAGGAGTAGGATTGAAGAGCAACCAGAGGAGACAAAGGCGTTGACATCCGAAGAGGAAGAGATTCAATTCGGGTTTTATCATCTTATTTCTTTCTTAGAACTCTAATGATTTCCATTAGATTCATGACCTTATTCTTATTGTTTTTATCTATTGTCATGAACTAAACTCCATAATTCTGGAGAATGATGTAATCGATGCTTGAACCTTGTAATTGTTTGCTAATTTTGTTAAGAAGTCTTATTGATTTATTTATATTCTTTTGAGTTTAATGCTTCTTGATTGTTGGCCATAATTGAAGATGATGAATGTTTAGAATCTATCACTCGAGAGGGGGGATTTTGAATGGATCTAGAGAATATGACCTAGGATTTTATAGAGTTCGAGAGAATCTGTAGTTCCTTTAAAGTCGTTAACATAGAATCACAAAACGTAATGAGTTGTTAACTACTGGATTTTTATAGAGATATCGAAGTTATAGTTGATGATATTTTCACTCGGCACTCGAGAGAGGGAGTGGATATTTTAGGAATCTTGACTTATAAACAATGTAACTGAACATGGATTAATTGGCATGACAAATACATAGGCGACAACTAGGTGAAATCAGGATCTAGAATCTCTATCGTATTAGTTCCTCCTATATAATTATTTTTATATTTATTTATTAAATTCTTTATTATTTGTTTTCTAAATAAAGTTAGGATTATCAATTGTAATATTTAGAGAGAGTTAACGTAATCCATGTGGGTTCGACACTCTACACTCATTTATACTAAAACTTGACACCGTACACTTGCGGTACGATGTAAAATATGACAACAATGAGGATACCGCTATATTGGTCAGTTGGTAATTAATTATAAATTGGTTTTAACCTGACTAAGCATGGATACCGCCTGGTTGGTCGGTTGGTAATTAATTTTTAATTTGACTTAATCAGGATACCGCCTATATGGCTGGTTGTTAATATCACGCAAAGTTATATATTATATTAAGGGAGATATCTAAAATAGTAGTAATAGAAGTGGATCATCTAACCCCAATATTTTCTTTTATTGTACTTTTCCTTTTTAATTTCCAGCATTTACTTTATGTCTTTTATTTTATTTAAGTTTTTACTAGTCATAAATATGTGTTGTAGCTAAGTCCGTTATATGGGGTTGTGATGAATTCCAATATCACCGGGTTATAAGGGGTTATTTTATAATTTGGGTAATATAGAGGTTTACTTATTAAGTCTTAAGCTTAATGCGTCTTGTTAACTGGCCACTAATAAGATTGATCTGGTAAACTTAAAATAAACTTGATGAAGGAATTTTAGGTTTCATCATTAGACTTAATAGCCCACGATCTTCCTTGAGGATAGATAACCCTTTAATAGATTTCCTTACATGGAAGACATATACCTGTCGGGCAGAGGTAACCACAATTGGAACTTAATCTTAATGAATTCAGGTAACTTGGTTGACATAGAAATATGATTAATTGGGTTACACTGGGTATTTACATCCGACCATCGACAAAGGCTTTTGCATAATTTCGTGTTCCAGGTTAGTAAACCAATATATTACACAACCATATGATAACCACTTCATCTTTAAAAAGATATTGGAAAGATTCACAACCCTAGATAGTTTTATAAATTTGAATTTTCCTCAATCGACTTTCGCGCCATTTTATTTACTAGTTTTTAAGTTTAAGTCATCATCAAATCAAACAATCAATCCGTTAGATACTTGTAATCATTTGGCTTCATAAATTAATAGCTTAGGTATTAAATCCTCATGGGATTGATACTTTTTATACTACTTGAATGATACGTGCTCTTGCGTTATACGCTTGTGACAACACCGATCAAGTTTTTGGCACCATTACCGGGGACTTATTTATCTTTCACTATTAGTTTTGGGGTTAGATACGTTACTTGTATCTAATTTCTTTTTACTTATTATTTATGTTTTCGTGTGTTTCAGGTTCTCAGACACTATATGAGACGAACTAGAAGCTTTGAACTCCGACTGCTTGACCATGAGATTGAAAGAACTATCTGTAGGCACTGTATTTTTGCATATAAGTCCCTATGATGAGTCTCATTTGGAGACACTACCTTTTAAGTCGAGGAAGTCGCGGGAAACAGACGTCGGAAGGGAATCGATATTTTTATTAGATTTTATTCGCTTGTTTAGCTTCGGGCTCACTTGTTGGACCTCCGTTTTAAAGCACCTTTAGCCCAAAAACCCTGCAAACCATTTAGCTTGATCTAAAACCCCCGCACACCACTAAGCCCACCACCAAAAGCCAACCACACGCCTAAGCTAAGCCCACACACGCCCAAGCCCAATTAAATCTCATCCAAAATAATAAAACACATATTTAACACATGGTGAAATGAAAACAAATCTAAAAAATCACATACCAAATTAAAATAAATAAAATAAAATATAAAATATATCCCTACCTAAATAAAACAAATCTCTTGCCTAATTAAGATAAATCAAATATGTGATATTCCTAAACAAGCCAAATCATGTCCCTAATTAACTAGATGTTTTTCTTCTAGGACACTAATTAAATGGTATCTCTTTAATAACAAATCTTGTTTCCTTTTCAAAACCCATGCACAACCCTAACCCTAGCTTGTCACTATAAAAATAACACAAAACCTCATGGACTCCTTTAGCTAACATACACGGCAAAGAGACAAACATTGAACCCAAAACACTTTTGGCTTTTTTTTTTCTCTCTCGGCAGTGACCAATCTCACCACACTCATGTTACACCCTCAACAGCCCCTCACACTGCCCTCACACCCTTCTCGGCTTTACCAAACGCCCTCAGCCACCTTCACGCACCATAAGCCCACGATCACAGTCCTCATTCTTCACACTAAACTCCTCGCTTCACATTTCACCTCACCACACACGCCACCTGCCCCACTTCACACAAGCATCTCCAACCAAACAGTCACGCCATTGACACAAAACAGACATTCACACAATTGACACAAGACACATGCACTCCACTCACGCACTCACAAAACACACACGAACGTCCCTTAAACTCACGCATACAGGCCATATGACACACGCAGCTTCACCTCACTCATCACAATACTCACGACATACACTGCCAATGAACTGTACTGACCAGTGAGCACAAACCATGTTGGACAATTATGACCCATAGTGTCACTATTTTTACAGATCATGGTGTTGTTGTACAAATTAACTATGTGACAAAGGAAATTGCTCTTTTATCATTTGTGATTAGATCACCAAGATGTATAAATGATGAAAGGTCCATATGATTAGTTTCGGATTGAGATGATATGAGACAGTATCAATCCACGAAGGTTTAATCATTAAATATCCCTTGTCAGAGTATTATCGAGATCGGACATCGATAATGCGTAAAAGACTAGTATTACACGTGTACGTGTTGTGAGGGCATAACGACATAGTTCTCATATATTTGGGTCTAAGATACTCATGCAAGTGTAATAGGAGGTTGTGTTTTACCGATGGTACAGAAAACAGCTTCTCTCTGGATAGACCCCTCGGAATTCCATTGGTAGTATGACTATGTGTCTATGGAAGTCCGAATCAGGGTAGGTGTATTTGGTCTTAACGTGAGACTTGCACCGCTAATACTTGCGACAATCAATATACTTTGGTTTTGGTCGTCCAGGGCTTTACCAGGGTTCTGTGTACGCCTCTTCTGGGTATATTGAGAATCGTAGTGTATTGGGTGTGATGTCGAGATGGAAGTATCACTCCAGTCATAGTGGAGATGATGATCACGCAAGATACGGTACTGGTGCTCTTATGTACTGCAGTCATCGGGATAATATGACTAGGTCATGATTATCTGATATAGAGACTAGTTACCAGAGATCCGATATGTGCTTCGTACGGGGCAGACACATTTCTAGCCCCAGGCCTTGCACGTGACATCTGATGCTGGATTGAAATACGCAATACTACGTATACTACGCCTGATATAGATCACATATTCCTGTAAGGATATTTCTGGAGAATTGGGTAGGCATGACGCTTTGCTAGAAGCCAACATTGTCTTGTAAATCGGCATAAATGTAGTACTAGGTATTTACATGTTCGGATAGTCCGACGACCGGATTTATTGCCAACATATCCGGGGATCTCATGGGTCGCTTCTCGAGGATTCATGATGAGTGATAAATCTATCACTATTTCCCACTCATTTATCCTAATATTTTGTATATTTTTCTTGAGTCTTGTGAATATTTTGATGTGTTTTGTGTTATTTTGTAGATAAATAAAGTTTCAGGACATTCTGGAGGTGATTTAGGGCAAAACAGTGAAAATTGGACGAAAAGGGCATTTTTGTAATTTCCAGCGTCGCGACGCCCAGCACTTCCGCGTCGCGACGCCCAGAATGCGCCGAATCTGCTAACGTGCGCCGTACCACGTGTCACCATCACAGCCGATCTGCTAACGTGCACCGTGACACGTGTCATCATCCTATGGTGCCGACAAATACTATTTTCACGTGTGCCACGTGTCATCCAACGTGTCACCACGTCATCCGGTCAACGAGTCAACTATGCCACGCGTCATGCCACGTCATCGTCCACATCGGATGGTCAACCGAGTCAACATGCCACGTCATCATCTGCCAATCACAGTGTGACACGTGTCGCAATCCTATGGTGCCGACAATTGATCTCAGCCGCCTTGCCACGTCAGCGCCACATCAGCATGACGTCATCACAATAATTGAGTCTTAGCCGCCTTACCACGTGTCGCGTTAACAGTCAGCCGCCTTGCCACGTGTCGCCTCCTCATTGTGCCACGCCTCACTGTTCCAGCGTCGCGACGCTGAAGTCCTTGGCGTCGCGACGCCAGAAACCTATCCGCGCCTATAAATTGAGCTCGAGATTTCAGATTTCCTTGCACTATTCTCTCCCATTTCTTTTATGTAAATATGTAGTTATTCTCTCTCTAAGTTTCGTTTTAATTTTTAGTTTTTGCTTTTGTAATAATTTTAATTACTTTTTGTAATAATAGTAATTTATTTTCTTTACTTTTTACAGTTTTTACTATTCACATGAGGAGGTAATTTTCCCAGCTAGGGTGAAAGGTAATTCTTTTACTATTGCTATTTAGATTAATCTCCCTTATAAATA
Source organism: Zanthoxylum bungeanum (assembly GCA_019454045.1). Classification (NCBI taxonomy): domain Eukaryota; kingdom Viridiplantae; phylum Streptophyta; class Magnoliopsida; order Sapindales; family Rutaceae; genus Zanthoxylum; species Zanthoxylum bungeanum. The sequence continues at coordinate 1,329 of SKCR01001647.1, read as the reverse complement.
ATATTCACTATTTAAAACTTGACTTAAGAAGGATACCGCTATATTGGTCGGTTGGTATTTAATTTTAATCTGGTTTAAACCTGACTAATCAATGATACCGCCAGATTGGTCGGTTGGTAATTTAATTTTTGTTCCGCCTTTATGGCTGGTTATGGACTTAATTTGACTTAATCAGGATACCGCCAGACTGGTCGGTTGGTAATTTTATTTTAATCTGGTTTAAACCTGACTAATCAAGGATACCGCCAGATTGGTCGGTTGGTAATTTTATTTTGGTTCCGCCTTTATGGCTGGTTATGGACAAATATTACCGCCTTAATGGCTGGTTGGACTTAATTTGACTTAATCAGAATACCGCCAGATTGGTCGGTTGGTAATATTATCATAAGTTTATATATTATTTTATGGGAGATATCTAAATTAGTAGTAGTAAAAGTAATTCCTTTTTACCTTAGCATTTATTTTATTGTAATTTACCTTTCAGTATTTACTTTACCGCAATTTCTTTCAGCATTTTATGTCTTTTATTTCACCAGCCCTAGCTATGTGTCGTAACTAAATTAGTATCTGGGGTTGTGATGACTTCCAATATCACCGGTTTATAAGGGGTTAGATTATTGTTTGGGTAATATAAAGATTTATTTATTGAGTCTTAATCTTAATACTTTTTAATTAACTGGTCATTAATTAAATTGACTAGGTAAGCTTAAAATGAACTAGACATAGGGATTTTAAGTTTAAGACCTCAGACTCAATAGCTCACGATCTTCCTTGAGGATAGATAACCCTTTAATAGATTTCCTTACAGGATAGGAATATACCTGTCGGGCGGGGGTAGCCATAATTGGCACTTAACCTTAATGAATCTAGGTAATTTGGTTGACATAGACATATGGTTCAATTGGATTATACTAGGTATTTGTAATTGACCATCGGAAGAGGCTCTTACATAATTTGGTGTTCCACGTTAATAAATCAATATTTTACCCAACTATAAGATTACCACTTTATCTTTAAAATGATATTAAAAGAAATCACAACCCTATATAGTTTTTAATATTGAATTTTCTTAAAATCTACTTTCGAACAATTTTATTTACTTGTCTTAAATTTAGAATCGTCGTCATTTCAAATCAATTAAACAACCTGTTAGATACTAGTAATAATTTGACCTCATAAAATTAATAACTTAGGTATTAAGTCCTCGTGGGATCGATACTTTTTATACTACTTGAACGATACGTACGCTTGCGTTATACGTGTGTGTTTACGCCGGTCAATTCACCAATGACGTATGACTCGCACTTTATTAATCTGGGATTAATTAAT